>LNAC01000362.1:873088-909940 GCA_002007465.1 Ailurus styani | reverse complement strand
GCAGGCAGAGAGAGAGGAGAGAGGAGGAAGCAGGCTCCCTGCTGAGCAGAGAGCCCGATGTGGGCCTCGATCCCAGGACCCTGGGATCATGACCTGAGCCGAAGGCAGCGGCTTTAACCCACTGAGCCACCCAGGCGCCCCAGAGCAGAGGTTCTTAACTGTAGCTAATGGCTAACCTCTCGTTGACTGAGCCCTTTTGAATCAGAACTTCCTCAAGAATCAGGATTTTTCACAAGTCCTCAAAGTGATTCTGATGGGCAGGCAATATTATAATATTGACGGTACCTCTCCCCAGTTAGAGAACTCCAAAACATAACTACAGAGTCAGGTAGAAAAAGAGAGGTAGAATCAAAGGCAAAGGCTGAGGCAGGGGTGCCAGAGGCCTAGGTCCAGACCCCATCCACCTATAGCTCCATTTCCTTCCCTTCCCCCTCCCCCCGCCCCCGAAAGGCCAAGTAACCACGTTGCCCGGTGACAACCCTAAATACTCAGAGCCTGGGAGAGTAGGGGAGCGTCTGGAGGGCAAGAGAAGACACAGCCTGGGACTGGTCTGGGTGTTCAGGGAGAACCCCAAAAGGAGGAACTCTTCCGGGTCAGGGTTTGAGGTAGCATGTGTGCCACTTTCAGGAGGCGGGAATGGAGACAGCTGTTCGAGGAATGCCTTTACAGTGCCCTCCTAAGCCGGAACGACTCAACGCCTACGGTAACAGGTGGTGGGACTCTAGTGAGGTAGACCAGAAGGACGGTGGCATGGGCCCTGGGATGTAGCGGAGGCCAAAAGATAGAGGGTGGAACCCTGTCTCCTCTATCTGTCCCTGTTTTTGTTTCCATCTCTTCCTATCTCTGACCCTGTCTCTTCCCTTTCCTGTAACTCTGTATCTGGGTCTCCCGGGCTTGGGTCTGCGGGTGCAGAGCGCGAGGTGGTGGTGAACATGTTGAACTCGCTGTCGCGGAACCAGCCGCTGCCGCAGATCACGCCCCGATGCGGGTGCGTGGACCCTCTGCCCGGCCGCCTGCCATTCCAGGGTTATGAAAGCCCTTGCTCCGGCCGCCACTACTGTCTGCGTGGGATGGACTACTACGTCACCAGAGCACCCTGCGCGGAACGCCGCTTCTGGCCTTTGTGCACAGAACAGCCGACTGTAAGGTTCGCAGGGCCGCTCCTGCCTTAGGCAGGCCCCGCCCCCAACAAGCCCCTCATCCTTGCCCCTCCCCCGGAAATCCATCCCTACCCCAGCTGTGCGCACCCCATCCCTCTCCAGTTCCAGCTGTGCTCTGCCTCTATGCCAGACCCTACTGCGCCTCTTGACGCCTCTATCCCCTTACTGGGCCCTGTCCTGTCCCGCCCTCTGGCCCCAGAGCCTGAGCTGACCGCTGAGACAGGAGAATCCGCGTGAAGATTCGCCCAGGTTCCCGGCCCTATCCCTCCTGAACTGGGCTCAAGGTCAACCTAGCTCTGGAGGCCTGAAGGTTTTTTTGTTTATTTGTTTGTTTGTTTGTGGAAGAAACCCCACACACCAGTCATATCCTCTTCTCACACCTGGTTCCCTACCTGGACACCGACCTTAGGGACGCAGGTTTTAGCCTCTGGAGTACCATGTGTCCTCAAAAAAGCGGTCTATATTCCTGGGTCTCGGGTCACCGTCAATAATGGGCAGGGTCATTGCCGGATGTTATGCGAGCAAGGAAACGGTAACCGTATTACCAGAGGGGTCCTGGCCTTAGAACCCCACACCACCTCCGAAGGTAGACAGCCTAGCGTGTTACTGCTGAGGAAACAGGCCGGAGGGCTCAGCTGCAACCCAGACTGCGGTGGAACACCCTTTTTCCCACACTAGGCGGCTGTCAAGGCAGGCCGAGCCTGGGAGAACTCCAAAGTCCGAGTCGGTCTAGAGAGCTTGTGGAGGAAGGGGAGGGGGGGTCCTAGATCCTGCCCCTACCCCACGGTGATTCGCCCTGCCCTTCCCCAGGCAAAAAGGGTCTGATTAATTGCACGAGGCTCAGTGTCATCCGTCACACGGGCAAGGGGGAGCGAGAAAATGCCTGAGCCTTAGAAATGTCGTTAGTGCTGGAATAATTGCCCTCCAATGGAGAGGACCCGGGGGCTCCCAGCTCTTCAACACCCCCGGATTCCAGCGTACTCCCACAGCCCAGCCTGGGCGGCGGAAACCAGGCCTAACGAGGATAGAGACTTTCACGTATCATCCCAGAGGTGATGCTTCAATGGGGTCTTGAAGGGCCTAGAGGCCCGAGGGAAAGATCGCTGTTCAGAGTCAGTCTGGGTTTTGAGGCCCGACCTCTCCCTGTCTACCGCTTCCTCCTCCAGGAGTGTCTCGCCCTACGAGCACCGGCCCGGAATGCAATGTGCTGTTATAACTCCCCCGCCATCATACTACCCTTGTCCGAACCTTAGGTAAGTCCTGCGCAAAAGGCGTTTGGCACAGCGGGGAACACTCGGATGAGTTGGGGCGGAAACTGTCCGCTGCGGTGCAGTTGAGTGGATGATGTCACCAGGGGGCGCTAGCGTCATGGGTTCGTCAAAGCAGGCAAGGGAATGGAGGACCCTCCATGAGAGGGCGCTGAGGCTGGCCTTCAAGGGTTGCAGGTTGGCAGTGGGGCTCAGAGTCAAGAGATCAGGGCATTAGGTTCAGGACTTGAAATAAAGTATAAGAAATTAATGTTAGGGAGCCAGGATTGGGAATCAGAAATTTAACAGTAGAACCTGAAGTCAGGAGGTCAGTGTTGGAACATGGGGTCAATATTAGGGGCAAACTGTTGGGTATGGTTGGCATTGAGAATTGGAATCAGACATATGGCGATCCAAAAGGGCTGACCCATTTCTCCCTACAGATGGGACACAAGTCACTTCAAGAAGACCGGTGGCCCCCAGAGAAACAACTATGTCGTCCACCCTGAGTTTGTGTCTGAAACCTATCCTGACTGCTACCACTGGTAGAGCCCAGGCTGGTGGGGCCAAGGGGGCTGAGCAGTAAATAAACTCTTCACCCCAAAGGCTGCCTCCAGTGTCCTTACCCCACAGGATCTGGCAGTGAGGAACCAGTCACTCAGGCCCCTGCCAAGCCCCTTCAACTGAGGTGCATTTTCTTAGTCATCCTGTCCTGAGCCCTTCTTGCCCCCACCATCTCAGTACTTCCCTTGGGTGGCCCTGAGTGCCCTCCTGACACATAACAATAGCTAGTGTCCTCCCTCCACCCAAACTAATGGGTGGGCCTAGACATGCAGGGCCACCCCAAGAGGGCCCTCAAGCTGACATCTGTTCAGTATCCCCCAAACCTAGATGTTCCCTCACACCCCTCATCTCAGTAGTTGCAGAGTCTTCCATGCTGCAGTCAGACCTGTCCCTGTACCCAAAGTTCTTGATCTCTACTCCCGGAGTCCCCATCACAGCCCTGAAAAAGCCTATGTTTGGACATCCTTGCCGCCCTCCCTTACCCAAGAGTCTAAAACATAAGAAATTTCAAGTTACAAAGCAAAGCCCTGTTTCTCTGAACCTCCAGAAATAAGAGGTAGAGTGTTCTGGAATCTCTGGGCTCTTTAGCACTTTTGCACCCAAACTCCTCCTCAGAGCAGGGGTATGGCAGTGCACATCCCCCAACTCACAGCACAGGCATTTCTAATGGTGTCACCACAGGGTGTGTGCTGCAGGGGGAGACCAGAAGGGGCATTGCAAAATACTGAGGTCCCCAACCTCGGATATTACTGGTCTGGTCCGGTGGGAACCGACAAGTTGGGCCTCCTGGCTGGTGGACCTTAGGCTCCTTCCTTGGGGTCCTTGATGGGATCCACCCTGTGCTGAGCCTCTGTGATCCTCCCATAACTCCGCTACCCTTTTTCTATATGAGAGAACTTTTTCCATATGGGAAGCTTTTTTTTTTTTAAGATTTTATTATTTTTTTTGACAGAGAGAGAGAGCACAAGCAGGAAGAGTAGCAGGCGCAGGGAGAGGGAGCAGCAGGCCTCCTGCCTAGCAGGGAGCCCGATGCGGATCTCGATTCCAGAAATCTGAGATCATGACCTGAGCCGAAGGCAGTCGCCCAACGAACTGAGCCACTCAGGCTCCCTGGGAAGCTTTTTCCACATGAAGAACTAATGAGAGCATTATACCAAGATGGCCTCCACCTGCCCAAATCTGGAGGGAAAGGAATCCCAAGAGCCAACCCTGCCCCCTTTACCCTGACGCTCTCTCCTTAACACATCCCAAATTTAGCTTAGAGGTGCGAGAACCCCAACACTATACAACTGCTCCTTTCTCCAGAACTACATTTCCCAGAAGGCCTAGGGCAGAGCCCCGCTAGCGTGTGGCAGGCAAAGGCCCAGCAGGGGCGGACATGCAGGCAGGGGGCGGAGCCGACCAGAGGGGTTGGTAGCCGCCCAGAGTTGTCCGACGGCGGGCACAGAGCAGTGGGAGAAAGGTGGGGGCGAAGGGGTGGGACCTCAAGTCCGCGTGACAATGTGGGAGGAGGGCTCGAGCGCCAGGGGCGGGGCTGGACGCCAAGCCCCGGAGTGAGACCGAACGACCGGGGCGTGGCCGAGCAGCAGGAGGGCGGGTTCCGAGGAGGGCCTCAGCTGTTCCCAGCTGGGCAGCGCCCCGCGCCGCGCCGTGGCTGCCCAACTCCGGCTAGCTTGGAGGGAATCTTCGGGAGCCTCCCTTCGCCCCGACTTCTGGGGTCACTGCCGTGAGTGAGCCCAGGGGGAGGACCTTGGGGGGTTGCTGAGGAGACACACTTCCCGAACTTTCGTTCTTACTGATGAGTAGAGGGTACGAGCCTGGACACCTGGGCCCCTCCTCAAGCCGCGGTTCCCAGCGGGCGGCCGGCCCTTTGACCTCAGTCTGTCCCTTCGGACATTGTAGTTGTAACGCTGGGGTGGGGGTGGAGTATTCCAAGCTGTAGGCGCAGTCACTCGATCCCCTCTGATCCCGTCCTTGGTGAGGGCAGGGAGATGGGCTGGATCGAGTTGCCTTTGACATTTCCCCCCTCCCTGGAATAATGTTCGACAAACGACTCAGCTTGGCATGGCCTCCCGCTTTGGGGCCAAGCCGGGCCCTCCCCTTCAGATCCAGCTAGGGCCTGGCAGTCTAAACCGAGGCTGAGTGTCAAGTGCGGAAAGGTTTTGCTAGGGCAGACCCCACCTGCCGGCATTAGCCTGTGGTTAGCCAGATGACGGAGGCGGCAGATTACAGGGGTCTCTAGCGCTGTTAACACAGGAACCACAGTTCCTCCTCCACAGCCCCGGTACCAGATGTCATTAAAATTGCCCTTTTCCCACGCCAAGGAGACTTTCTGGAGCAAGCAGCAGCACCAGCCCTTGAGAAGATAGGCTTCAGTATGCACACGCCCACCTGATGGGGAGACTGTCCCGCCCTCTGACCCACAGAGCTCCTTTCCTCTGCTGCATTCAGCCTGCCAGTCAGACCATTATCTCTCATCTCCCAAAAATTATGCTGTGGAGGGTTAAGCTGGGATTTCGGGCTTAGGCAACCTTTCCACCTAGTAACTTCAAACAAGTTCCTTTTTCTGTTTGGACAAGTTTCTTCACCTGTAGAATAGGCACTATAGTTATGCCTCTTGGCCAGAGTTATTGTTAGGGTTGGATGCTGTGGTGGCATTTGGGAGACCAGCTCAGGGCCTGCATGGAATGGGTGCCCAGGACTGTGAGCCCCTGTCCTTCACCAAAAATCCTTGGAATCCTAGAACATTAAGAGTCTCAGAACCGACTAGCAATGGCTTTTGAGGTCATCTCGGTGGCCTCTCCATGTCTCCAGTGTCATGAGATGGGCTTACTTAATATGAAAGTTTTGAGGATGAGGGGTTCTCTATCCTTGTCAGATATGGACCCTTTTCCGTTATTCCCTCAGTGCCCAGAATGGGGCCTTGTTTGTCCTGAATGAATGACTATAAATGTACTGCAAGTCTGGCCTGGGCCACCTAAGGCCTTCTTTGGGTTCTGCTTAGCTTGGGGGCATCAACTAAAAGCTTGTGTGCATTCTGCAGGAGGGCTTTTCTAACCTGTACCCACTGGTAGGGGATCCCATAGAGGCTTGGGGGAGTTTTGAAAGCTAAGTTGTATGGGATGAGAGGCAGGGAGTCAGAGGCTGTTCCAGACAGCTATTCCAGCTAGAACTGACCAGCATAGGGATTTAGAGAGAGGGAGCACAGAGAATGAGGCCCTGAGACAAAAATGAAGTGAGCTGTATATTGACATCTGGGATCAAAATTCTGGTCTGCACCTGCCATTTCTTTTAAGAAGTTTTATTTATTTATTTGAGAGAGATCATGAGCAGAGGGGAGGGGAAGAGTGAGAAGAGCAGACTCCCGCTGAGCAAGGAGCCCAATGTGGGACTCAATCCCAAGACCCTGGGATCATGACCTGAGCGGAAGGCAGACACTTAACCCGATGAGCCACCCAGGCGCACTGCACCTGTCATTCTTGATGATAGTGTCTTCGTGGGAGAGATGGGGGAGGTGAGGACCCTGAGCAGTTCTGGCATCTCCTCAGAAGTAGCTGAGGACTCAGAGACAGACACTGGCATCTGGGAGGAGGCTAATTACTGTTTGCCAGTCTCCCTCTCTCCTTCCTCCCAGCTGGAACAGATGAGCAGCTGGCTGGCTGGCAGTGTGTATGTCTGTGCGTGCACCTGGCTGGTGCTATTTCTTTGTTGAACTCTGCCCTGAGGACTGAGATATGGTCAGTGGCCTTGGGCAGCAGATTAGGACACACACCTCCTCCCCCCCAAGTCTATGGGTTTTTTTGCAGTCATATGTTTAACATACAGTATATGAGAGTCTATGTGTACAGTAGGGGGTGTCCACTCCTTGGAGAGCTGATAGGTGGGGGAGAGACATTGGCTCAATGTGGGTAGGTGAAAGTTCCTAGAGCAGATGGCTGAAGGATTTAGGTTAGGGAAGGAACGAGCTTGGTGATCATAGGATAGGCCTGGCTGGAAATGGAATCAGAAAGGCAGATGACACCACATCATGCCTTGACCCTCAACTGCAAAGCTTATACTTTTGAACTTAAACCTGGGGATCATGAGCAGCTCTCTAAAGTAGGAAGAGATATTGTCTCATAAGTGCTTTAAAAAGATTGCCGTGGTTGCTGTGAGCAGAAGGCACTGGGGCAAAAGAAGGTGGAAGCAGGGAGGCCTATTGGGGAAGTACTGCAATGATACATGAGAGCAATGACAGTGTCCAAAGTAGGGCAGGAGCAGAGGAGAGTGGGTGCGTTGTGGAGGCAAAGCCAGGAGGTAGCCAGCCAACAAATGTGTTGCCAGGAGGAGAGCAGGAAGTTTGGCAGGGAAATGGAGTTGGTGATCAATTGCTGAGAACAGGGTGGAGTTTGAGAGCAAAGAGAGGGTGATCTGAGAAGTCATCATGGCCCCCATGCTAGACTTTTTACCCCAGCCCTAATGTACAAGCCCAACCCTGCCTCTCTCCAAACAAGGCCCATGACTGCCTCTGGTTTTGGGTATCTTCTCTAATCTCTAGATTTAATCTGGATTTTGACTCAAGATTAAATTCCATGCCTGAGATGTTCCCCTTTCCTCGATCCTCTCCCCCTGCAGGGGCAGGAAAACCAGCCTTCTGCCCTTTTAAAGATCTTAAAGAGCTGGCTAGATTATTTTCCCTCTCCCACCATTGCCTTCTGCAGACCCCTTGCCTGCTCCTCAGCCTGAACTGGCCCATGTATGATCCGGGAAGCCTGGCTAATTCTGTGGTCCTAGACAGCTCCTTGACCGTTTCTGGGTTGTTTTTACACCAGGAAAATGGGGATGCATGCCATCTGCCCTTCTCCATTCAGAGTCCTGACTAATTTTGGCAAAAACTGGCACTCATGAGAAGGAGTGGTTTAGACACAGATGGTCCTGGTAAGGGTCAAGCCTTTATGTCGTAGACCTTGCATCCCAGTAATGAAACCTTCCCAAAACATACACCTCTTTCTGATGCAGCAAAGGGAAATACTACGGAATGAGAAAGCTCAGTTCTACATCTCTCTTCCCCTTCCAGAATCAGGCAGTCCAGGTTCAGATGTGTTTTGTCGGGTGGTCCCACTGCCCACTCCTTCCCTAACCGGGGGCTGATGCCCCAGAACTCTCAGGAGAAGAGCCAAGCCTACCCCCGCCGCCGCCCTGGGAGCCACGCAGACCATAAGAGCCCCAAGGCCATCGCAGCCGCAGCTATGTACACCTTCCTGCCTGATAACTTCTCACCCGCCAAGCCCAAGCCCTCTAAAGAGCTGAAACCGCTACTAGGCTCCGCGGTACTGGGGTTGCTGCTGGTGTTGGCCGCAGTGGTGGCCTGGTGCTATTACAGCGCCTCTCTACGCAAAGCAGAGCGCCTGCGCGCCGAGCTACTGGACCTCAACCGAGGCGGCTTCTCCATCCGCAACCAGAAGGGCGAGCAGGTCTTCCGCCTGGCCTTCCGCTCAGGTGCGCTGGACCTCGACTCCTGCAGCCGCGAGGGCGCAGTCTTGGGTTGTTCTCGCACGGCGGATGGGCGCCCCCTGCACTTCTTCATCCAGACGGTGAGGCCCAAGGATACGGTCATGTGCTATCGCGTGCGCTGGGAGGAGGCGGCTCCAGGGCGCGAGGTGGAACACGCTATGTTTCTGGGCGATGCAGGGGCGCACTGGTATGGCGGTGCTGAGATGAGGACCCAGCACTGGCCCATCCGCCTGGACGGCCAGCAGGAACCGCAGCCCTTCGTCACCAGCGATGTCTACTCCTCCGACGCCGCATTCGGAGGCATCCTCGAGCGCTACTGGCTGTCATCGCGTGCGGCTGCCATCAAGGTCAACGACTCAGTGCCTTTCCACCTGGGCTGGAACAGCACGGAGCGCTCGCTGCGGCTGCAGGCACGCTACCACAACACGCCCTACAAGCCAGCCGCGGGCCGCCCTGCCGCGCCGGAGCTCAGCTACCGTGTGTGTGTGGGCTCCGACGTCACTTCCATCCACAAATACATGGTGCGGCGCTATTTCAACAAGCCCTCGAGGGTGCCAGCCCCCGAGGCCTTCCGGGACCCCATCTGGTCCACATGGGTGCTGTACGGGCGTGCCGTGGACCAGGACAAAGTGCAGCGTTTCGCCCAGCAGATCCGCCAGCACCGATTCAACAGCAGCCACTTGGAAATAGACGACATGTACACACCTGCTTATGGAGACTTCGACTTCGATGAGGCCAAGTTCCCCAATGCCAGCGACATGTTCCGCCGTCTGCGTGATGCCGGCTTTCGCGTCACACTCTGGGTTCACCCGTTTGTCAACTACAACTCCTCGTGCTTCGGTGAGGGAGTGGAACGCGAGCTGTTTGTGCGCGAACCCACCGGCCGGCTGCCCGCGCTCGTGCGCTGGTGGAATGGCATTGGCGCGGTGCTCGACTTTACGCGCCCGGAGGCTCGAGACTGGTTCCAGGGCCACCTGCGGCGGCTGCGCTCGCGCTATGCTGTGGCCTCCTTCAAGTTTGATGCAGGCGAAGTCAGCTATTTGCCGCGGGACTTCAGCACCTACAGGCCGCTGTCCGACCCCAGCATATGGAGCCGACGCTACACAGAAATGGCACTGCCCTTCTTCTCTCTGGCAGAGGTCCGCGTGGGCTACCAGTCACAGAACATCTCATGCTTCTTCCGCCTAGTGGACCGCGACTCCGTGTGGGGCTATGATCTGGGGCTGCGCTCGCTCATCCCCGCCGTGCTCACGGTCAGCATGCTGGGCTACCCATTCATCCTGCCCGACATGGTGGGTGGCAACGCAGTGTCCGAGCGCACAGCGGGCGGTGGCGAGGTGCCCGAGCGCGAGCTCTACGTGCGCTGGCTGGAGGTGGCCGCCTTCATGCCCGCCATGCAGTTCTCAGTCCCACCCTGGCAATACGATGCCGAAGTGGTGGCCATCGCGCACAAGTTTGCCGCACTGAGGGCCTCGCTCGTCGCGCCGCTCTTGCTGGAGCTGGCTGGTGAGGTCACTGACACAGGCGACCCCATTGTGCGCCCCCTCTGGTGGATTGCGCCCGGCGATGAGACGGCACACCGCATCGACTCGCAGTTCCTTATCGGAGACACGCTGCTGGTGGCGCCAGTCCTGGAGCCAGGCAAGCAGGAGCGAGACGTCTACCTGCCTGCAGGCAAGTGGCGCAGCTACAAGGGCGAGCTTTTTGATAAAACCCCAGTACTGCTCACCGATTACCCGGTCGACCTAGACGAGGTCGCCTACTTCATCTGGGCATCCTGACCCAGCCAGGACCCAGGAACCCCACAGCCCTAACCTCTGCCTTCATGCAGGCCTTTAACCCTCCATCACAACCACAGCGTGAATCCCCAGGAAGTCCCCACCTCTGCACCACCCACCAAGCGGGGGGGGGGGGGGGGACAGGTGAGGGGGCGCTGAAGCAACTTACCATGCTAAGGCTCAATCCTAAAGACCCTTTTCCCCTCCACACTCACTCTAGTCTGCAGAAACCTCTTTCCTGAGGTGGAAGAGAACCCAGAAGGAAAAGGTCAGCTCTCCTCCTGTTACACATGATTGTGTTTTAAAAGCGCAAAAAGAAACCTTACCCTCCATCCTGGCCTGAATGGGCATCTTTGCCTTTCTGAGATGGGGACTTGATCCTATTTAAAGTCCCAAAATAGCCCCCTGCTACACTTAGAAGGGCGCGTTTTTGATGTTGGAAGCCCGGCCCAGAGTTCCCAGCACTGGCCTGAAGTATGGCTGACCTGGTCCCACCCCAGCTAGGGAGATGGGATGGAGGTGTCTGGGCAACAGACAAGGAGTCCCATCCCAGATGACAGGAAGACTGGGCAGAGCACAGAGCCATCATTGTTGTCCCTCGTTCGTGAAGAGACTCCTAACACTGCACTTACCCATCTATGTAAACACATGGGCTCAGCCCTAGGCCAAAACATGGCCTAATGGGCAAGGACTTGCAAGGCCATGCAGGCCAGACTTGGTGCCTTAACTCAAGAGCCTTTGTGTGTGTATGTCTGTGCGTGTGTGTGTGTGTGTGTGTGTGTGTGTGGTGTGAGAGAGAGGGAGGCACCGTGTTTTCCTGAATCTATAGAATAAACACTTCTGAAACTGGATAAGCCTGGAAAGAGGGGGGCAGGGTGCAAATTGGAGGTTTTGATTGTCGAGCTGGCCCCCTCCTGGTTGATGTCTTAGGGAATCTAGTAGGAAATAAACAGCCCTTTCAAGATCTCTCAGCTGCTTCACTCCCTGCATACACGGCAGGAGTGTGGCGTAAAAGGGAACGCTGTTTTCTTCTTCTTCTGGTGGTGGTGGTGTGCTTCGGCACAGGAGCTCCACAGGCACGTCAGCACCTGTAAATACACGTACAGGGTAAGCTTTTCCATTTCAGCCATTTTCTCTTTCTAAGAAGAGCAACCTCAGCCAGAGTGAGTTGTTCCTGACGTTGTAGCTGAGTCTGAGGAAGAAATGGTTTGCCAAAGTGGGGAGGTGGGAAACAGGGCAGGGTTCAGCTTCCCTCAACCCCTAAAGAGTGCATCCTTTGCCCGCTCCTCCACCCCCTCTACTTGCCCTATGTGAAGAATGCCTAATGAAAGTTTCGGGGCACTGTCGGATGTCCATGTTGAGTGCTGATTCTACCACTCTCGTCTATAAGCTGTACAATTTTAAGCGAGCCGCTTAACCTTGTTGAGCCTCAGTTTCCTCATATGTAAAATGGTGATGATAATGCCTACCTCCCAGGTTGTCATGGGAATTAGAAGCACAGATGTATGTAAAGTGCCTGGCACAAGTAGGTGCTCAATAAAAGGTAGCTATTATACTATTATACTGTTTGTTGGAGGGTTTTTACACAAAAATAACAAGGATTTTACCTAGGCCCTAGCTCATCGCCCAACTGGCTTCCTCTGGGCCTGCCTGTGACAAACTTTTCCTAAACCTCTGTACAAAACACCCCATTGATCTCTAAGTTTGTGACCCAAAGGACACTATGATCCAGGAAAAAGGCAAGAGGAGAGCTATCTGAAGATGGGATGTCAGGAGCCAGGATTCCTGGGTCTCCAGGAGATGGTGAGTAAATGAATTAGTTCCTTCTCCTTTTTGTCAAGAGCATCCACCAATCAGTACTCAAGGATGAAACTCCTGGGGCTCTGGCACCCACTCCTAGGCTGTAAAGTGACTACAGAGGCAGACAACAGACTACAGAGGCTGGGCCCTGAAAGTTTCCCTAAGTGGCACACTTGAATGGCCCTCCAGCTTTCTGCACAAGCTGAAGCCGGTTCAACCAATCTCTTGAGCCTTGGTTTCATCTTTATTTTTATTTTTATTTATTTTTTTTTTTTAGGAGAGAGAGAGAGAGAAGGGAGGGGCAGAGGGAGAGGGAGAGAAAAAGTATTTTTTTTTTGCCCCAGGGGTACAGGTCTGTGAATCATCAGGCTTACATCTTTCACAGCACTCATCAAGGCACAAACCCTCCCCAATGTCCATAACCCATCTACCCCATCCCTACTCTCCCACCCCCCAGTAACCCTCAGTTTGTTTTGTGAGATTAGGAGTCTCTTATGGTTTGTCTCCTTCCCCATCCCATCTTGTTTCATTATTTTTCCCTCCCTACCCCCCACGACCCCCCACCCTGGCCCTCAAGTTCCTCATATCAGAGAGATCATATGATTATTGTCTTTCTCTGATTGACTTATTTCGTTCAGCATGAGAAAAAGTCTTAAGCAAGTTCCATGCTCAGCACAGATCCCAACGTGGGGCTCCATCCCACAGCCCTAAGATCCTGACCTGAGCCGAAATCAAGTGTGGGATGCTTCACCAACTGAGCCACACAGGCACCCCAGTCTCTTCATCTTTTGAATGGAATTTCTAGGATTCATTAAGATGTGCCTGTAGAACACTTACGTAAAAATTGGCAAAGAGTAAGTGCTCAATAAATGGTAAATCCTATCAACTCTTATTTTAGACAAGGGACACTAAACACGAAACAAAGAGAAGTTCTGCCTAGAACCCGTGTTGTCCGATGTGGTAGCCACTGCCCACATGTGGCTTCTTAAATTTAATTTCAAAATTAATTAAAATGAAATAAAATTTAAAATACAGTTCTTCAGGCACGCTAGCCACATTTCAAGTGTTCAAGTGCCATGTGTGACCAGTGGCTAACATATTGGACAGGGCAGATTATAGTTGTAGAAAGTTCTAGTGGACAGCCCAAGATGGAGCAGTATGTGCTGCCTGAGATGGCATGGGAAGGGATAAAGCCACCTGGAAGGCCTAAGTAATCTGGCGTCGGGGTGGGGGGCATGAAGGGCAGGCAGCAGTATCTCACAGCCTAGCTGGGGGAGGAGGCACACCATACCCACTGAGCACTCACTCTGTGCTGGCACAGGGCCAAAGGGAAGAGTGCCCTTTTCTGGCCAAATTCCAGCAAACTGGCCCTTGGCTTGTGATCTGGTTTCTAGTCAGGCTTCTGCTGTTCTCATTAATCACAGAAGCACCGATGAACCAACTGAAGCACGGAGAGAGGAGGGTATTGGGTGGAGATTAGGAGCCAAGACTGGAGTGGAACCTGGTGTTCTGCCTCCAGAAACCTAGAACCTCCAATCTGGTATTGTCCTACCGTTCAACGACCTGGCCTAGCCCTGGCCCGTGTACCACCAAGGAAGGGGAGCCAGCTGAAATATGTATCTCTGAAGCTGCCACCCAATGGTTCTAGGTCAAGAAGTGTTTTCCCTTCCCCCATTGATACCAAAAAACAGAGGTTCAAGAAGTGGGGGGTAGGGGGACTGGAATGGTAGGAGCCATGAGAAAGAGCTGGATTTGGAGATCCAGCTTTTTGGAGATCACCCTTGGGGAGATAGGGGGAAGTGAGAGAACTGGGCTGGAAGCTACCTCTGCCCTATTCCGGCCCCTTCCAGACTTGTCCAGCCCCCCATCTCTGCCCCATCCTCTTGTGCATTCCAAATTTATGTCTCCCTGCACATCTGGATTGGGGGGGGACTGTCCCTACTCCATGGGACTTCCAGCACCATTTGTATCATCAGGATTTCTCATTTGTTTCCTCTGCACCCCTGGGCTGGTTGGTAGGGACTGATATGTGGGAATGGAGAACTCCTCCAGAGGTAATGGAGAGGTTCGGGAAATCTGGGACTGGGGCCTAATGCCCCCCTTCTAATGACCCTGTGTACCCCAGGGGTCTGCGTTACTCTCCCTTCTAATACCATATAAATCAGCTGAACCCTAGCCATGCCCTCTAACCCCAAGATGTGAGTTTTCTGAAGGTCCCCAAGATTTGGGTAAAGTGTCTCTCACCCTGGCTGGCTCCAGAGCAAGTCTTCTGCTGGTTCCCCTCACCAGCTTTCTAGTTGCTTCTCCCCTCCTCAGGTCCAAGACTAATGGTGACCTCTCCATCCCCTTATCAGCTCTACCCTGGACCACTGCAATGCACTCCTAACTTTTTCAACTCTTAGACCCTTCAATTTAATCCACATAGCAGCTAAAAAAATTCAATCAAATCACTTAGGAAAATATCCAAGTTCTGATGTTCAAGGCCTCTAAAATCTGAATACTTCTCATACCTCTGTTTCTGTTTTACTCACACACACATACTTATGAGTATATTTTGAAAAGGATTTGAAGAAATACGGCCTTCTGTTCTAGGAACAGCTGCACAGCCCATCCCCTGCAAGGCGAGGCCTGCCTGGACCCAGCCTTGAAGAAAACCGCAGTGGTAACTGGGTGATTTCCTTTCCTGCCATTGTCCAACTCAGTGGGACTTCTGCTGACGCCCTCCCTTCTCTGGCACACACCCCAGCTCCCAAGGAACAACCTGATTTTTATCTTAAGGCTAGTCATTTACTTCATCATGACCAAGAATCTCTATCAGCTTGAGGGGAAGGGAGAATCCTTTTTTTTTTTTTAATGCACTTTACCATTTTAATGGTTTATAGGGGGAAACAGAGGCTGACCTCTTTTTTTTATATAGAGATATAGTTGATATAACATCATATTAGTTTCAGGTGTACAATGTAATGATTGGATACTTCTATGTATTGCAAAGTGATCACCATAGTAATCCTAGTTAACATCCATCACCATACATAGTTACCAAAAAAATACTTTTCTTGCAATGAGAACATTCAAGATCTACTCTCTTGGCTACATTCAAATATGCAATAGTTTTATTAACAATAGTCACCATGCTGTAAATTACATCCCCATGACTTACTAATTGTATATTTGGAAATCTGTACCTTTTGACTCCTTCACCCATTAGGGGATGGGAGAATTCATGACCTTAAGTGGCAAGCCCAGAGCTTGACTGGGGTTGGCCTTGGGTGAGGAATGGGAAAAGACAGAAGAGGGGGTCCTGTCCCTGAGGATCCCCAGTCTGACCAACAGAAAGAGATTGCACCTTTGTACTCTGTATCCTTGTGCTGTTTTTCCCTCCCTAGCCCCCTTTTCCCAGCAGGACATGGATTGGGAGGGGAATGGATGGGGAGGAGGTAGGGGTGGAGTAAGGCACAGAGCAGATCTTACTGGGTACCTATAGCACAGCCTGAAGGGGACAGCACCGGGGCTGGCACAGGCCTCCTCTAGAAGAGAAGGGACAGGTTGGGCCACAATCTGGACCAATGGAGATGTAAGCCTCTGCTCCCCAAACAAGGGGGCCCCACTTGGTGGGGGTCTCATACCTGCACAAGTATTTCAATTGAAATTCTGCCATCAAAACTACCATTATAACTTCATTCCTTTGGGTCTTACATTCAGCAAAGAGGTGCATATGTGGAGTGTAAGGTATCATTTCTGGGAGCCAAGGGGGCGTTTTCATTTTCCAGAGCCCACCCTGGTGGCGATAAGCCTGGTAAACACTTCTTCACCCTGGGGTGGTGGAGGCGGCACTGGGGGAAACAGGTGGAGTTCCAAGAGGAGCCTCTTCAAGTGTAGGTGGGAAAGCAGGATGGTATTTATGGGACAGGAGGTTCTTAGGGAAGGCCTCTAGGAGGACATGCTCTGGAGCTTGGAGGGCCTCGGATTGAAGGGGAAATTGTGGTCTCGGTCCCACATCTCTGGGTGAGCTGGCCAGAAGCAGAGTGGTGGTGCTGCCAAGGCCCCCTCAGCTCCACATCTGGCTCAGTTCCACTTTCCCGCCTCACCCACCTCCCGCAACAGGCCCTGGTCCCACCCTGCTGTGAATTCTTTCTGCAGAGAGATGAATATCATTTGTAGGGGGTCCCCTCACCAAGGTAACTGTGTTGGTTTTTTTTTAAGGATTTTATTTATTTATTTGATGGAGAGAGAGACAGTGAGAGAGGGAACACAAGCAGGGGGAGGGGGTGGGGTGGGAGAGGCAGAAGCGGGCTCCTCGCTGAGCAGGGGAGCGTGGTGAGGGCTGGATCCCAGGACCCTGGGATCATGACCTGAGCCTATGGCAGACACTTGACAACTGAGCCACCGAGGAGCCCCTATTTTATTTTTCTTAAAGATTTTATTTATTTATTAGAGAGAGCGAGTGCACAAGTAGGGGGAACAGCAGGCAGAGGAAAAGGGATAAGAAGGCTACTCTATGAGTGAGGAGCCCGATGTGGGGCTCCACCCCAGGACCCTGGGATCATAACCTGAGCTGAAGGCAGACACTTAACTGACTGAGCCACCCAGGAGCCCCGGTACCTGTGTTATAATGGAAAATTCTGTAAGGCCCAAAGGAATGACTCCAAAGTCATACATGGTAGTCTAAAGCAGAGACTTCCCTTGGGCACTTCATCCTCAAAGCACCCCACGTATAGGTAACTGCCAGGGCCATCTACCTTCTTTTTTTTTTTTAAGATTTTATTTATTTGACAGAGCCAGAGAGCACAAGTGGCGGGGGGGAAGGGTGGAATGGCAGGCAGAGAGGAAGAAGCAGACTCCCCGCTGAGCAGGGAGCCTGATGTAGGGCCCTATCCCAGGACCCTGGGATCATGACCTGAGCAGAAGGCAGATGGGTAACCAACTGAGCCACCCAGGCACCCTGCCCTCTACCTTCTTAAGCCTCAATTTCCCCAGCTATAAAAACAAGCAGCAAAATTAGGTCATATTCCAGGTCCCTTCCAACTCTGACGTATAAGGTTTTAGCATCTTGAGCTTCAACAGCCTCCCATGCTGAGAGCACAGGGCTGGCCAGCCCTTGTTAGGAGGCAGCTAGCCTGTGGTTTGGCACCACTGCCCAGCCGGCATTTATTAAATCAGTGGGATATGGTCCCTGCTGGCCTGGAAAGAGAACATTAAGCTCCAAAAACTTCCTGCAGCAGGCCTCCTTCAGAGAGCACTGCTCAGAGGGGTGAGGAACAAAACCATTCAGGTCCTTGGCGGTGCTCCAAGATCCTGTTCGCTAGTATTTTTGCCCTGTCTGCACGGAGAACCAGTGACTGAAAACATCTGGAAGCCTGCTAAAGACTTGGGTGATTTCTCTCTCCTTCCTTCGGGGGTGGCTGTTCTCGACCTTGGTAATCCAAGTTGACCTTCGCCAATACCCCTTTGCATCCAACCTTCTGCACTTCACTGGGCAATGACGCTCTAATAAAATCCACATGAATCCATCTGCTAACAGCTCCTGGAAGGGCTGGAAGATCCAACACCTGCCCCTCATTCCTTGAGCCCTAGTAGCAAGGGAAAACAGGGCTGAGACCCAACTCTTGCGACTCCAGGTCTTACAGTGGAATTGGAGAGAAAAGGAATAGGTAGGAAGAGAGAAACATCAATGATGAGAGCTTGCTAAGGGTGGAAAAGGCAGTTGCAGGCGAGGAGTGCACAGGTGGTGGAGAGGGCTGCTGGGTAGCCTAGCAAAGTTCCCCAGGTCTGGGCCTGCCTCTTGACAGTGACCTCAGTCATGCTGACCAGGTCCATGGTGACTCAGGGTGGCAGGACTGGACTAAGAAGTTGGGGTCCACGTGTCATAGACCTGGTGGTCCAGAGTTTGTCCCTCCTCTCCCTCTTGTAACCTGGGATATGTTGCAAATTCCTTGGGTCTCTTTTAGGAAGTATCTACTGAGCACGCACAACGTGTGTGCCAGGTGCTGGGGAGAGGATGCATCAATGAGTAGAACACACCCAGTTCCCGCGCTCTGGCCCCACTCTCTTGTATATCCTGTCCAACTACAGGCCACAGAGTCGCAGGTACACTGGCAGGCTGGGGTCAGAGCACATGGAGCTCCGGAGGCAGGAGAGCCACCCCGGCAGGGTCTGCTCTCTCCTCTCCGACTCCTCCCTTAGCTTCTCCGGGGCATAGTGCGTGGACACAAGACTTCCTCTGGCTAAGGTCAGAGCTGCATTTCAGTCTTTCTCCCCGCCAAGAGCAAGAGTCCAAGAAATAAAGACAACAGGATAGATGGACAGGTAAGCTGCCTGAAGTTTATTTATAAGGTAGAAGGATGCACTTACTGCACCTAGACTTTTTTCTTTTTTTAAACTCCTCATTTGCCTTCCTTTGCACCCAGCTGAGACTTCTGTTTGCTCTCCTCTGAGAGTTCGCAGCTGATTTTACTAGCCGATCTGTTCTTTGCTATGATGAGCCCAAGACCCATACAACCTTCCCTGGAGCTGACTGTGTTTGTCTCAGAAGGCCGTCAGGGATCCTACTGAGGTAAATGACTGCTCTGGTCAGCTCAGGATGCTGTGGAGCAGAGAAACCGGTGTCCCTCTTGGAGGGCTGCCTTCATCTCCTTGAACTGAGCCAATTGGCAGGCCTCGTCCAGCCCTAGCCAGCGGTAAGCTTGGTGCTCTTGGGAGAGGCGGATCTCCACATTGCTGTCCTTCACCTCGGCCAGCCAGTAGATGACTGTTTTCGGCTTCCCCCTGGCCACGTAACTGAGCTCCCTTCTGAACCCCTCAATGATGGTCAGCTGGCTTCCTACTATGCCTGCTTCCTCCTGAGTCTCTCGCAAGGCCGTTTCCAAGTCATTTTCTCCTGGTTCCACATGGCCTGGTTAGGAAACAAGAGGAAAAGGAGCAAGAGATAATCTTCAGCAAAGCTGGAAGTTTCAGGTCTGATGATTTAAAGATGGGGTCTCTGGTGACTTTTCTAGATGTTGCTAGGCTAAAGGGGGCCTACAGATGGGCAATATCCTAACATGCCCAGGAATGGGGCGCAGGGCGGGTAGTGTCTGGACAATTCCTCCTCCCCACCCCATCCTCTCTGCAGAGAGTTAAACGGACCATGCGTTTGGCAAGTCTGGTCTAGAAGATGGCTCTTCAATAGTGAGAGAGATGGCCTCCCTCGGACCTCTGCTTTCTTATCCTTTGGAGCTCTCCTCATCCCATGTTGGAGACCTTAAACTGAGTTTCTGAAGGAGGAGCAGTCCCTTCTTGGCAGACGGGAGCTGGCTGGAGAGGGAGCACTTTGCCTACAATCTACAGTGAGGACTTAACACTGTCTTAGTTGGTCCCCGAAGTCCCCGGGCCAACAGACAGGCTCCAAGCCCTGCACTGCGGCACCGGCAGCTGTTTCCAAGTAGCTATCAAGGCTTTTCCAAATTGTTTTCATCTTTCTAACTGAGCAAGGCCAGATTCCAGTTTCACAGGGAAATTCCTGATGGGAACTCAGACTAAGGACAAGCTGAGAGCCAGTTCTAAGAAAATTTGTTGGCAAGACCCAAATCCAAGCGGACAGCTGCCAGGAAACTGTTCTAGGAGAGCCTGAAGCTCTGCAGACTGGGAGCAGCCCTCAGTTTTGCCTCTAGGCCCTCCCTGCAAATTCTCAGCCTGCCTGGAGGGGCCAAGAACGACAGGGAGGGGTCTGGCAGCCTCTGTCAACACATGGCTCCAGCAAGCTGCTGGGGGCCTCCTGGTTCAGGAGCTCCTGGGGAGCAGGAATTGTTAGCTGTTCCCTTCTTGGTTCAGAGACAGGGCTGTATCCTAGCTCTCCTCCTTCCCAGGGGTTCTCACAGCAGTGCCCTGAGCCACAAGGGTTACTGCAAAGCTCCCACAAAAAGCAACCAGGAGTCAGGACTTAAAAACCCAACCTAGCTCCTGGTTTCTGGGGAATTTTCTGTACAGCACCTCATGTAGCCATGTACACAAAGCCAGGTAGGTACTGCATGGGGGAGGGGCAGGGAGAGAGGGGTGCTGGTGGTGAGAGAGGCAATGCTCATCCTGATGCCCCATCCGCCCTCGGAAGTGTGGGGAATCTGTGAACCTGCCCTTCCCAACAGCATCTGTGCTCCATTCCACTCATTAGTGTTAACAGGATAACCTCTTCCCAGGCCCAAGCGGGACAAAATCTGGAGAGGTCCTTTGAAATCTTTCAGTGAGAGGTACTATGCAAATAGGACTTTGGCAATCAGGCGACAAGTATGAATATTCCTATTCATAGTATTTGTGACACTTCTGCCCTTTCTTTCACCTTATTTCTCCTTAGTGAAATGCAAATGTGCAAAGTTATTTCCTGTTCCCCTTTCTTTATTTTCCTCCAACGCTGGATCCTTGTTCACCCTTCTCTCAGGGCACTCCCCTTTCAAGTCCCTGCTCCCTTCTGCCTGGGGGTTGCTCATTCGGGGCTACTGACCTGTAACTCAGTAATGGCGACCCCAAGGTCCCCAATTCCTACCCCAGTGCCTTTTCTCCTACCCAGCCATTCACCACAAAGGCTGGCACTCCAGTGAATCTCTCTCTCTCACACACACACATGCACACACACACACACAGGTGCTGCTTCTGCCCTGGGATTCAATCAGAGTTCTATTTCCAGCTCCGGCCTGGCATGGAGACCATGTATGTCAGTAAGGCTCAAGGGCTCCTGCCTGCCCCACCCCCTCCTGCTGCACAGTCACTGGGATGTGAGCTTTGTGGGGGTCCTGATAGGGTAGCTTTCCAAGCAATGCTTGGCACTTTCTCAAGAGCCAACCCCTCTGCCTTGCACCTTTGGGAGGAGTCCAGTGATGAATGCCGTCTGATGCCTGCAGCAGTAGAAACTCAATTGCAGGTTTGTCCACCGTGGGAATGAGGCATCTTCGGAAGATGATCAAGCCACACGCTCTCAGGGCCATGGTCTACCTGAGGACTTAACGAAGAAGATGGGAGACATTGGGAAGTTACACAAAACAGGAGGATCCATCCTGGGGGCAGCATCTGGTGCCGGGGAGTAGCACAGATCGGCTAATGGTGACCTCATCAACTACAGAAAAAGGCAGCATTCCAAGGATGGGTGTGGGGAAACCAGGAACCAGAGACTGATTTGTGAGTGATGGTAGGACCCTGGCCCCTACCCTTCAGGGTGGCTCTATCCCAACTCACCCAGGGCTCTTTGCTAAGACACAAGGCTGGTGTGTGTGTCTTAAGAGACCAGAGGTCCTTGGAGGCAACCCCACTGAACCTGGAGAGATGCTGAGAATGGGAGTGATGAGGAACCATCATCAAACCCATGGTCCCAATTCCCTCAGCCTCCACCCTGAGTCTGAGTGGCAGAGACTCCAACGACAGGGTTTCTGATGGCCTGAGGGGTCACTTAGGAAAGGTAGCTTGGTGTACTAAAAACATTTTGTTATTGATATTTTTAGTCTTTTATCCATGTTTCAGAATGTTATACATTCCCATGGTCCAAAATTCAAAGTACAAAAAGGCACACAGAGTAGAAAGTCTCTTTCCCACCCAATGAGAAGCACATTAGCATAGTGGTCAAGAGTGTGACTCTGCAGCCTGGGGTCAAGTTCTGACTTTGCCACTTATTCACTGTGTGATTAGCTCCTAAGCCTCAGTTTCCTCTGCTGTGAGACAGGATAGTAACAGTTCTACCTCAAAGGGTTGCTGTGAGGATCACATGACTTAACTTTTGTAAAGTGCTTTCTAACAGTGCCTGGCATCTAATAAGCACTCAGTAGGTTTCAATAAGCATAGGAAAATGTCTGGAAGGATACACATCATTAACAGTGTTTTCGGGAGGATAAGATTATGGTGAGACTTTCATTTGCTAGTCCCTATACTTCTGTATTATTTGGAAGTTCACAGAGAACATTTATTTATTTTATAATCAGCAATTCAGTAAAGACTGAAATTTTTTAGTCTTTTCAGTTACCTTTTCCTTTTTTTTTTTTAAGATTTTATTTATTTAAGAGAAGGATAGCAAGAGAAAGCACAAGCAGAGGGAGAGGAAGAAGCAAGCTCCCTGTGAGCAGGGAGCCCGACGCAGAGCTTGATCCCAGGACCCCGAGATCATGACCTGAGCTGAAGGCAGACGCCCCTCAGTTACTTTTCTTTCCATTTCAGAAAAGAACACCACCAATAACAAAAGACAGAAAACAAGAAGAGTAGGAATAATCTGCAGCAATGAAAAAAAAATTCATCACCCACAGGGGGCATGTCATCAAGGTAACAAAGAATATGGAAGATCTCTTATGTAAGCCTTGCTAAAGAAAATGTGCCATTGGTTCAGTCAACGAGTATTTACTGAGTACTGACTATGTAACAAGTACTATGCTAGGCCTTTGCTCTCATGCAGTTTATATTCTAATGGGAGAGGCAGATTTATTTTAAAGGTTTCTTTATTTATTTTAGAGAGAGAGGGTACACATGAGCTTTGGGGGTGCTGGGAAGCGGGGAAGAATCTCAAGCAGATTCTGTGCTGAGCTCAGATCCTGTTCTGGGGCTTGATTCTACAACCCTGAGATCATGACCTAAGCTGAAACCAAGAGTCGGACACTTAACCACCTGCGCCACCCAGGTGCCCTGGAAGAGGCAGATTTTGTTTTATTATTTTTTAAAGATTTTATTTATTTATTTGATAGAGAGGAGGAAGCAGGCTCCCTGCTGAGCAGGGAGCCCGATGCGAGGCTCAATCCCAGGACCCTTAGATCATGACCTGAGCCGAAGGCAGAGGCTTTAACCCACTGAGCCACCCAGGCGCCCAAGAGGCAGATTTTAATCAAATAATTAAGCAAATTAAAAATAACTGCCAGTAAGGTATGTGTTACAAAGGAAAAATGTGTGATAGCTGACCTCGTCTGAGGGATCAAGGAAGGCTTCCTGGAAGAAGGATGTTTGAGCAGAGAAGTAAGGATGAGTAAAAGATAAGTTGGCAATGGGAAGGAGGGAGAAAATGTGTCCCAGGTGGAGGGGACAGTATGGGCAAAGGCCCTGAGGTGGGATGGCAGAACTGAAAGAAAATCAGGTGTCTCAAATGCAGCAAAAGCCTAGGACAGTGGCCCAATCAGGAAAAGACTCAAATCAGTAGGGCCTCATCTGCAAGATTCCAGGGCCAAAGAAGGTGCACATGCACAGATAGCAGAGCTGATACATGGCTGGAGCTGAAGGTCATTGTCTCTACCATTCCAGTGTTGTTACTCCATCAAGATGAGCCTGGGGACGCCTGGGTGGCTCAGTTGGTTGAGCATCTGCCTTTGGCTCAGGTCATGGTCCTGGGGCCCCAGACAGAGCCCCACATCTGGGAATCCCTGCTCAGCAGGGAGCCTACTTCTCTTTCTGTCATCCTCTCCTGTTCTCTCACTACCTCTCTCAAACAAATAAAATCTTTATAAAAATAAGGTAGAGCCCACAGACCTGTACCCCTGGGGCAAATAATAATAATAATAATAAAAATAAAAATAAATAAGGTAGAGCCAAATGTACTGCTTTTAAAAAGATTTTCAGACATACTTTCAGACAAGTGAAAAAAGTTTGGTTCAGCATAAAATGTATAACCCGGTCCTGTTTAAAAATTTACACGTAAACTGGTAACAGGCGGGTTTTTTTTTTTGTTTTGTTTTTTGTTTTTTTTTTGGTTTTTTTTGAGAGAGCATGATCGGGGAGGGGAGAGGAAGAAGCGGACTCCCCATTGAGTAGGGAGCCACACGTGGGGCTCAATCCTAGGATCCTGAGATCATGACCTAAGCAGAAGACAGACGCTTAACCGACTGAACCACCCAAATGCCCTAGCAGCAGGCTTTTTTAAACATTATATTCTAGTTTCCTGGTCTCCCTATTTATGCCAAGAACATTCCCCATTCTGGAAACCAGAAAGAAACACCCTATCACTATAGAACTGGTGGACGGAGATTTCAAAGTATTGTCCAGGCAAAAACAGGTACCTAATTCCCTGCCCGCCTACCAAGATGCTCATAAAGTATTAGCAAGTTCCAGGCGAAAGGCACATTGTTCCTTAGGGATCTAAGACCAGAGGGCAGTGCCCTGCCTTGCACAGGAAGCCCCAGAGCACTGCTCTACACCACTGCCATCACCCATACATCATGGGGAAACAACAGTACCTGGGTGGAGGGCCAAGAAAGACAGGCCTGGGGTGGCCATGTGGAACCACTTGAAAGAGAGGAGCAGGCCAGTATTTTCCAACAGGGGAGAAGCTTTAGGGTAGTGACGAGGGCACACCTAACAAAAATGTATTTCAGTAGATACCAATGTGTAGGGATAATCACTAAGAACCAGATGAACCAGTGGTTCATCTCAGTGGAACCAGAGGAGCTAGGATCAAGAGCTAAGATCAGATGTCCATTTGCTACCTATGCTATGGACCCATGGAGAGGACAGTTGTTCTAGAAAGGCAAAACTCCTATCTACCCTTTTCAATTGCTTGGCTTGAGCCAGCTATTCTTTAGAATTTCTCTCCTTCCCCATACAAATTATTTCCTACTCATGCGTTCAAAAGTAGCTCAATGTCCCCTCTTCTGTGAATCTTTCTGGCTTCTCGTCATTCCATCTTCTGGGCCTTTAACATGGCTTCAATAAACTTCTGTAGGGTTAGATTGGAGAAGTAGAACACTATGAGAAAATTAAAGATTTAGTGTAGGGATTAGATCTTGTGCAATTATGGAAGTTGATGGAGATATCCATGCAACTCTGTCACCTCTGCATCTGATGTTGAGGCTGAAGTCTCTATAGGTCAGCAAGGCCAGCAGCTGGGAAGGGAAGCTGGATGCGAAGTGAAGGAGAGCAAGGAAAACTGGAACTTGTGAAGACAAACCAGGCCCTATGAGGACAAGTAGAACTCCTGAGGACAAACCAAAACCTGCGACTTCCTTTTCCCATCTCCAAGCTCATTAACATGGGTAACTTCAAGGAGCTGGAGCCCTTTGCCATAGAGCTGAATGTTCATCTGGCCCAGCAGCCAGAGTATCTGAAGGAGAAGATGCAGCAGGAGTTGGGGAGGTGCAGGCCTGGGTGCTTTAGCCGGCACCAATAAGGTGAACGAGCTGATCAGCATCCAAAGGGAGGCACTGCCACATACCTGGGATCCTGTTCTATCCTTCACAGTGTGCTGGCTGCTACTTCACTCCAGCTTTCCAAATCTTGCACACAATTTTCTTGAGGTCGACCCTAACTTGGAACCATATAGGAAGGGAATCCTGGGAAACGCAGTTCCAACTTAGCCAAGTGGACACAATATGAAGCCAGCATAAGCACAGTACCTAGTCTGGTCAGTCTCAGTCTGTACCTTTGGCAAGGAAAAGCCAGACTACGCGCTCTGTCTCCTTGGGACCCAGCACAGCAGCTTGGAACAGATGTTCATGGACTCAACAGAACACTCTCCCCACATCCCACTCAAACAAATGCTCAGGGTATGTTCTGGGATTTTGGAAAATAGCCCAGTGTTTTCCTGAAGAGTGCCATTTACATAAAAGTCAATCAAGCTGTTGTTGTAGGTTTTCTGTTTTTCTGGAGACCAAGGAGTGAAACTGTCCTGGGGTTTGAAAGTAGCCAGCTTATAAAGAAACACACACACACACACACACACACACACACACACACACACACACATATGCACATGTACACGCGAGAGGGACTCCAAGTGGATTCAAACCTCAGGGGGTTAAAGAACACAGCATCCAATATGCAAATGTGCTTGCAGCCAGGATTGCAGAGATGAGAACTCCAGGCTGACAGCAGGCAATTCACACTTCAGAAAAGTGGCAAACTGCCTTAGGTGGTTAAAAAAAAAAAACCTGAACAAAAAACTCCTCAATGTCATCAGAAGGTTCCAGAAGCTAAGGGAAAGTGCTCTTGCCTTTCTCTATATATACATTTCCCTTACAGCTTAGGAGGTTCAGAACCTAGGTGCCAAAAAATAATTCACAGATAAATGGCTGTACTGATGTGTTGTGTTCCAATGGTTTTTGTCAAATTAATCAGTGTGCAACTGCAAGCCCCCCAAAGCCCTCACAAATACACCTTTAGATACAGAAAGAGCTCCCCAAATCCTCACAGTGTGTTCCTTATAATCTAAAATCCCTTTAGCAGAAACGGTTTCATGCCACCATGTTATCAATTAAGCTCCCACCCTGTGCCAGCTATGCTGTGCAAGGTTCATCACATGTGTATTTTTTTTTTATAAAGATTTTTTATTTATTTATTTGACACAGAGAGAGAGAGATTACAAGCAGGCAGAGAGGCAGAGGCAGGCAGAGAGACAAGGAGAGGAGGAAGCAGGCTCCCCGCTGAGCAGAGAGCCCGATGTGGGCCTCGATCCCAGGACGCTGAGATCATGACCTGAGCCGAAAGCAGAGGCTTTAACCCACTGAGCCACCCAGGCGCCCATCACATGTGTATTTTTAATGCTCAAGACAAATCTTCATCATAAGCAGGATTGTTTCCAGTTTTGGATGAGGAAACTAAGGTTCAAAAAGGTTAAAATGCTAGTCCAAGAGCATAGCCGGTCTGTGAATGGTAAGATTTGAATCCAAGTAAGCCTAACTCCAAAGTGTGTAATTTTTTCCCCTTCCACAGCTCTGCTTAATGTGAAAGAGCAGAGCTTAGGGCACAAACGGTCCTGAGAGAGGACACACAATTTATAAAATTATTTCCAGTTCTAAAATTCCCAGTCTTTGAACTATATTCGCATGGAGGATTTTTAAGGTACCTGCCTGGAATCCTTTCCACAGGACAGGTTTTAGTTGGGGCGGGGGAGGGAGGGATGATGTATAGATGACCAGAGTTGACCCTGGAGAGGTAAAGTGTAGCTTGAGGCCCCGAAACTTTGTGCGTTCTGGTAAGAGCTTCAGTGTGTCCTCTGCTTTTTCTCTGGGAAGCAGGAACCTAAAATCACTTGTTCAAAACCATACCTGGTAGCCTGGGGGTTCCCAAGAACCAAGTGTTGGGAATACCTTCAATGCCACCCTTGGACAAGCACACAAGCAACTAACTTAGGGTGCTGGTATCCAGGAAAGTTGCCCAGGCCACTCCACTGTAAGGAGGAAGGCCAACTCTGCCTGCCTACAAGCATCTCCAACTGCTCAGTTTCCCCTCTCTTCCCACATCATAATGGTCTTTTCTCATTCTCCAACTCCCCTCTTCCCTTGCAAAGGATTGAGGAGAAATGAGGTTCCCACCTGTGAATAAAGCTCTTCCTTGTAAAAACAACAACAAAAAGAGAAAAAAAAGAAAAGGAAAAAGCTCCCAACTACTGTGAATATATTGAGACAAAGAAAACGTTCCCTCCGCTGCACCTTTACCTGGACATCTGCCACTCTCTTTTCTTATAGAAACCAACCTGCTGAGTCATCTTGCTATCTCTGCTATTTGGCTGAGGGCAGAAACGAGATTTCACCTGTAATGGCATGAATATTGGCTTCTAGGATGAGGCCAAAGTCAGACAAGGTTGGAACAAAAATCATTCCTTGTAAAGGGGATCTGTTAAGTGGCCTATTAGTGCCATCTGCTGTACAATTCTAGAAAGCAAACATGAGGAATTCTAATATTAGAGCCTGAAGGGATTTACTTACTCATCTAATATCTGTTGAGTGTGTCCCACTTGACAAACAGTGTGACAGGATTGAAGAGTGGATATGAAGCTGACTATTATAAAGCCCCAGCATTCTAAGGGTTCACAGCCTCATGAAAGTGGAAGGTATTTAGACAAGTTGCCAGTTTATTTTGAGCGCCACAGGGGTATGTGTAAGATGGAAAGGAAGCAAAGAAGAGTGACTATCTTTGGGTCAAAGGGGCACCCATAAGGATTCTGATGGCTGGCTAGGAATTCACCAGGCAGAATAAAGGTGGAGGCAAGGGGCATTCCAAACAAAGGGAGGAGTGTGGGCAAAGACCCTTAAGAACAAAATGGCATTCCGCTGATAAACGGTTTAGTTTATATTCTGTAGGCAATGAGGAGGAGCCTTTGACTGGTTTTAGGCAGGGCTGGCAATATGGTCAGACTGACATTTTACAAAGACATTTTGGCAGCAAGGAAGGTGGAGAGTGGATTAGAAGATTGGAGGCAGGAAGACCAACCAGTTACAAGCTTGTTGACAACAACACTCCATTTGACAAATGATATAGAGTTAAATTAAGGCAGAGACACTAGACAGGAGAGGAAGGGATGAATTTGAGGTATATCTCAAAAAGAAAACCAACAGTATTTAATGTTTCATTGTCCAAGGAAGAGGGGTGGGGAAGAGGAAGGGAGAGAGAGAGAAAGAAAGAAAGAGAGGAGAGGTTGTTTGGTTTGGGTGACTAGAGAAATTGGTGGAGCAGGGAGTAGAAAGCTAATGATTTATTTCGGAAAAGATGAATCTGAAGTGCTGTTGACTAACAACAAGGTAAATGAACAGATGGAATTGTGCTCAGTGATCATCTCATTCCATCTCTGTTTCCAAAGATGAAAATTTCCTACTGGAGAAAGATTTTGCTCCCACCATAGACACCTCTGCAAGCCACCTCCCTCCACTTGGGTAGTCTGCCTGTGCCTCTGGTATTCAAAGCATTTTATCCTCCCTCAGACAGAAACAACATGGAAAAGCACGGCTAGCTTTGCAGTGAGAAAGACCCAGCTCCCTAACTCAACAGTTATTATTACTTTTAAGCAAAATACTTCTCTAAGCCTCATTTTCCTCATCTGTAAAATGAGGGTAACTTCTACTTTACATGACTGTTGTAGAGTTAAAAAACACACAGGATCTGACATATCAGAAGTACTGAAAATATATGTCACTTTCACCCCTGTTATCATAAAACGTCATCAGGAAACTTCTGTGTTATGTTTTAATGGCATGCTCTTAGCTTCTATTGATAGTTGAGTCAAGAAATGGCCTTTCATATTTCCAGCAAAACTGCCGGTGAACACACTGCTCACCGCACCATTATATTCCTTATGCGTAAAGTACCATAAGATAAATTTCTTTCAATATAAGTACTAGGAAGAAATTTCACTCTTGAAAAATGATTTCCTTAATTATTTCTCTGACAAGTTTTGAGCTAAATTGGGTACTTGCAGTTAAGTCTACTGGCCTTGTTAGCTAGTATATTTGCTTGTTTCTATTATGAAGATAATAGGTACCATTTTTTGAGGAGTTATTACTTGCCAGGCATTGTGCCAAGTGCTTTACTTTCATTATTTCACTTAATCTTCACAACAACCCTCTGAGTCTTTACCGCGATTTTGCAGAAGAGGAAAAAGGAAACCAGGTCTGCCTGACTCCCAACATCATTGCTCTTAACCTCGACTCTGTATCAGCGTTTTACATTTGGCTGTTTGATTGCATTCAGTTTATTCTCTCTCTCCTTTCTTTCAGAGATACAGTAACAAATACATAGGACCCAAACCAGGCCAGAACAAAGGAAAAGAAAGTTCTGTTTTCTTTTGGCGGTGGGACTCTGGTGTGATTTTCTTTTTTTACTGCTGCTATAATTACCAAGATATTATCAATTCAATAGATACAGCCATTAGAATATACAAAATATCTTCTGGAAAGCAGACAGGGTATAAAGGGTAACAACGAATGGAAACTGAGGTCGAGGGCACTCCTGCCGCCGGTCCCTAAACCCGGAACTCTGGAATTCCGATGTCCCACCCCATCACCACCAGCAAGCGGGCCAGCAAGGCTTGGACCTTTCCCTCGGAACCCTCCCCTTTCCCTGTGCACAGAAGGAAACGGAGGTCTTGAGAACGGCCGGGGCCTGGCCTGCCCACGCCTCACTGACAGCCTGGTACATCCACCCTTGACGGTGCAGCGACGGGAGATTATTCAGCTGCAGATTCCCATCGCTCCAACGCTCAGTTCCTCCGTGGAGAAGCGCACCCAGAGGTCCCTCTCAGACTACTCACCCAAAGCCCAGGGCCGCAGGAGGCAGGCCTTAAACAGAAAGGGGAGTAGGACGACCAATCCCGAAGGTTCGGCTGCGCGTAGAGCGACCAACGGGATAGGCCAGAAGGCCCTTCCACCCGCCTCAAAGATGCCATACTTTCACTGAGAATGTCGCGAGATCTTCACTCGAGCGGTACGATTGGTCGAAAGACGCAGCTTGAGGGTTACGCCCACTGCTTTCTCGGATCTCTGATTGGTCTTCTAGAGAAGAAGAACGCTCGCGTCAACGAGTTCCCCGGGTGCCCATTGGTGGAGGAGGCGGGGCTGTCGGTGCGCGGGCGCCGGCGCGGGCGTTCGAACCCGCGCTTGGTGGCGTTACTATGGGGATGCGGCCCGACCGGCGCCTCAAAAGCTGGTGAGTTGACAGCACGCCCGCCAACTTGGGGCTCTCTCCTGTCGGCATTGTCTTCTGTCCTCAGGGTTGGCCGAGGGGGAACTTGGAAGCCACCGAGGTGAGAAATGGTGGGGAGAACCGGGGAGGAGAGGGGTAGGCCTCTGCCCTGCGGGAGAGGGCCCTCTGGACGACTGCCGAGCGCGAGAGGAGGCGGCGGTTGCAAGGAAACCCGGGTTTGGCCTCGCCTGGTTCGAATGCCCACCTACTGTCTTACCCTTCATCCCCTTATCTTTGGTTTCAGTGATTATCTCGAGCGCTACTTCTCCACGAAGCCTTTCTGGGTCTCGATATCTTACCTTTGAACCCGTGGCCCTGAGTGGAACCTTTCTTAGAGCACTTCTCGGCCTTGGGTTATTTGTGCACTTCTTTGAGCCTCATTCTCTTCGTTCCTCCCACATAATTTAGAGGTCTTTTAGGCACAGCGACCGTCTTTCACTCTCAGTGTCTTACACACAGTAGAGTTTTCAGGTAATGTTTGTGGAGTTTAATTCACCACAAATAGTTTGGATTACTCTCTATGCACTGTCCTGTTTTCCTCCCGTTCAGAGGGTTTTTTTATTATTATTACTATTATTTTTTTAGTTTTATGGGAATAGAGGGAGGGTATCCTAATCTCCTATTCGGAAGGACCAGAAAGTCCACGGTTGGCTTTAACACCGTTTGTGAAAGGGAAAAATTTTTTTTGGAACGGTTGCTACAACTCTTCTGGCATTGTGACTTTTAGTCTTAGTCTCTTAATGCTTTTATTAAACTCCTTAATGAGTCTTTGCTTAAAACAAACCATTCTGTTGTTGCTGAATGCCACGAGTATCTTAGTTTCTATGTGACCCACAGCTAGTGTCACATTTTAAGAGTGCTGTGAAACGGTTTTGAAGCATATACTCCTTGTAGTCTCTTTGCTTCAGGTGCATGTAACAGTTGCTCTGGTAGCTACCATTCGTCAGCTGTTGGTGATAGAACTGCATTGCCAAGACTGCTGTTTTGTCAACTCATAAGACTATATTGCCAATCTAGATTGTTGATGATTCTCATGTGAAATTCATAGCTCAATGATGGTTTTAAAAGGATTGAAAAAGTCAGGTATAGCAGCTATGTTATTATTACCTTCTTATAAAAGTTTGACCACAACCATATAGCTAAACTGCAGATCTGTGACATGTAATAGAAATCGGATTGGGGATTCAGGGTTTGGCTTTGGCTCTGTCTCTACTCACTCACCGTGACTGACTTTGCAAGTCCTTTAGCCCTTCTAGACATCACTTTTTCCAACTGGAAAATCGAAGTGTTGAATTAGATTAGAATTCCTGTGGCCCTACTGTCAATTTAGTCAAGCAATTGGTTATTTTTTAGAATTCCAGTATAGTTACTATAGAGTGTTATTAGTTTCAGATGTAGAGTGTACTGATTGAACAATTCTCTACATAGTGCTCATAAGTGTACTCTTAATCCCCTTCACCTGTTCACCCAGTTTCCCCCCCCCCCGCCCACCTACCTTTCCTCTGGTAACCATCAGTTTATTCTCTGTAGTTAAGAGTATATTTTTTGGTTTGTCTCTTTTTTCTTTGTTCATTTGTTTCTTAAATTCCACATATAGGAAGTGAGTATTTGTCTTTCTCTGACTTATTTCACTTAGCATTTTACCCTCTAGATCCATCCATGTTGTTGCAAAATGGCAAGATTTCATTTTTTATGGCTCCATAATATTCCATTGTATGCGTATTCCATCTTGTTCATCTGTGAATGAATATTTGGGCTGCTTGACTGTTGTAAATAATGCTGCAATAGGGCACCTGGTTGGCTCAGACAGTTAAGCGTCTGCATTCAGCTCAGGTCATGATCCAAGGGTCCTGGGATAGAGCCCCACATTGGGCTCCTTGCTTAGCGGGGAGCCTGTTTCTCCCTCTGCCCCTCCCCCTGCTTGTGCTGTCTCTTGCTCTCTCTTTTGCAAATAAATAAAATCTTAAAAAAAATAATGCTGCAATAAACATAGGGATGCATATATACTTTTTTTTTCCTTTTTCTTTTGAGAGAGTATATATGCAAAGAGGAGTGGGGGAGGGAGGAATAATTTTTTTTTTCAAAGATCGTATTTGTCAGAGCACATGCGTGCACATGAGTGAGAGAGAGAAAGAGAGAGCATGTGCAGGGGGGAGCAGGAGGCAGAGGGAGAAGCAGGCTCCCCACTAAGCAAGGTGCCTGATGTGGTGCTTGATTCCAGGACCCTGGGATCATGACCTGAGCTGAAGGCAGACGCTTAACCAACTGAGTCACCCAGGCCTCCTGAAAAAGGGAATCTTAAACAGGCTCCATACCCAGTGCAGAGCCCAGTGTGGGGCTCCATCTCACCACCCTGAGCACCTGAGCAGAAATCAAGAGTCTGTTGCTTAACAGACTGTGCCACCCAGGTGCTCCTATTTTCAAATTAGTGTTTTTGTATTCATATTCACATGCACCAGTTTGCATTCCTACCAACAGTGCACAAGGGTCCTTTTTCTTCCGTCGCCAACACTTGTTTCTTGTGTTTTTTAATTTTAACCATTCTAACAGATGTAAGGTGATATCTTTTTGTGGTTTTGATTTGCATTTCCCTGATAATTAGTGGTGTTAAGCATCTTTTCATGTGTCTGTTGGCCATCTGTATGTCTTCTTTGGAGAAATGTCTCTTCATTTCTTCAAGCAGTTGGTTATTGATGTCAGGTAAACATCACATGTTCAGCCTTCCAGGACTGTACATTTGGAACTCGTAGCTGCCATTTATTGAGTATTTACCCTGCGCAAAGCACTATATCAGGGCTTTATATAAATATTACATTTTTCTTAGCATAGTACATCAATGTACTTTCCACATAGCATTTCATTAAAAGCTTTTGATTTATGTTATTAATTTAAATCTTTAGCTGTTACATGTCTTAATGCAATGTCTGTGGGGCAAAGTAGGGCACGATCCTCTCATCTTCCAGTTTAGGAGGAATAGCAGTTTCCTTGGGCTGCCATTTCATTGTTTGTAAAGTAAGGGATTGAACTGTTCTCAGTCCCTTACAAATTAACTGATCAATTAATCCACTTTCTTGTACTGCCTTAGCAAACCTATTCATGATTTGTGCAGAGTAAATCCTCCACAAATTTTGTTAAACAAGTAATAGAGTTTTATTCATACTTTGAGTATAAGTGTTGTGGTTATTGTATACTTCGCTAGTTATTGTCTCAAGGATTTTGATGTTCATATCGTGTTAAACAAGAAGACTCTTCATAGGCATAAACTAATAATAGGTACCATTTGTATTGGGAAAACTCAGTTTTCTGCCTATATGTCTTTTCTGTGAGGGAAAACCTCATTTCTTTCCCTCCTTTGTGTCTCCTTTACCACTCATGTAGAAGACTTCTGACACTTCTGGTCAAATGTATAGGGATTTATCTCCTACCAAGCAAATCTCTGACACCAGCTGGGGGTCCTATAATTTAACTCAGTCTAACTCTATCTGCCTGGAGATAGTGTCAGATCCCACAGGTTAAGGGCTCGGTATGACAAAACTGCTCTCACCCCACTTCAGATGCCAACTGTAAGTAGTAGGTCCCCAGGTTACCCACAACGTCTGTCAGATTTGACTACAAATGAGAGGTTCCCGTGACTCCCTCCTTGGCTTCAATTAATTTGCTAGAGTGGCTCACAAAACTGATGGAAACACTTAAGTTAACCAGTTTATTAAAGGCTATGATAAAGGATGTAGATGAACAGCCAGATGAAGAGATATATAGGGCAAGTAGGGTCTCGAGCATAGAAGCTTCTGTGCCCATGGAGTTGGGGTGTGTCATTCTCCTGGTGTGAATGTGTTCACCGACTTGAAAATTCTCTGAACCCCATACTTTTGGTATATTTATGGAAACCTTGTCACATAGGCCTAATCAGTTATTCAGTCCATTTATAGCTTCTCTTCCTTCTTTGGAAAATGAGTGGGTGGGTATGATAGGGCTGAAAATTTCAAGCTTCTGCTTATGGCTTGATCTTTCTGGTGACCAACCCCCATCTCATGAGTTTCCTCATGAGAACAAAAGATGCTCCTAGTACTCTTAATCTTAGGAATTTAACAGGGCTTTAGGAGTTCTGTGCCAAGAACCAGGGACAGAGACCAATATATGTTTTATATTATCTTACATCATTTTACTGTTGGATGCTTCTGTGTCACATACTGAATGTAGCATTTTATGTACATTATTCCAGTTAATCCTTACAAAAGCAAACATCTTTCCAAGTCACTATCATTTTTTTTGCCTATTCAACTACAAGCAGCTTCCTAAATGATGTCCCTCCTCCCATTTTTGTCCATCCCCTACAATTCATTTCCCACAGAACTCACGGAGTGATCTTTAAAGATCTTGTACTTTCTTCATTTAAAATCTTCCAGTGACTTCCTGTTTCATTTTAAATTAAAATCCAGGGTGCCTGGGTGGTTCAGCTGGTTAAGCATCTGACTTTTTATTTCAGTTCAGTCATGATCTCAGGGTTGTAAGCCTGAGCTGGGCATTTGGCTCATGCTGGGTGTGGAGCCTGCTTAAGATTCTTTCTCCCTCTGCTCCTCCCCTGCCTCCCTCTCCTAAAAATAAATAGGGATACCTGGGTGGTTCAGTTGGTTAAGCGTCAGACTTTTTTTTTTTTAGACTGTATTTATTTATTTGAGAGAATGTGCTCCAATGGGGAGAGTGGCAAATGGGGAGAGAGAAAGGGAGAGAATCTCGAACAGACTCCACACTAAGCCTAGAGGCTGATGGGGGGGCTTAATCTCATGACCCTGAGATCATGACCTGAGCTGAAGGCAGAGGCTTTAACCCACTGAGCCACCCAGGCGCCCCAGCATCAGACTCTTGATTGTGGCTCAGGTCATGATCTCAGAATTGTAAGATCCTGCCCCGTGTGGGGCTCTGCACTCAGCGCAGAGTCTGCTTGTCCCTCTTCCTCCCCCAATGTGCACACGCATGTACTCTCTCTCAAATAGATAAAATCTTTTTAAAAATAATTGATTAATTAAAATCCAGACACCATTACTTGGCCCAGTAGACCCTCATAATCTGGCCCCACCTTTCTGTCATCTCATACTCCTCTCCCTCTCACCACCTGTGCTAGAGCCAAACTGGTCTTTTCTTGAATGTTTGCCTAATCGTGCCAGGCTCATTTCCACCTTAAGGCCAATGTACTCAACCTGGAATGCTCTTCCTCCTAATCTTTACGTGAAGGATTCCCTCCCTTCATATTATTTCAGATTTCACCTCTAAAATGTCCATTCTGAATGAGGTCTTCTCTAATCAACCGATGTGAAAAAACGCTTCACCCTGCTTTATTTTTCATCGTGCTTATCACTATCTAAAATTATCTTGTTTGGGGTGCCTGGGTGGCTCAGTGGGTTAAAGCCTCTGCCTTCGGCTCAGATCATGATCTCAGGGTCCTGGGATTGAGCCCCGCATCGGGCTCCCTGCTCGGCGGGGAGCCTGCTTCCTCCTCTCTCTCTGCCTGCCTCTCTGCCTACTTGTGATCTCTCTGTCAAATAAATAAAATCTTTAAAAAAAACGCAATGTGAATAAATGCACAGAGAAAACCGACTAAGAAGTTGACTAAACTGGAAAGGGGGAAGGGGCTAGACCATAGGAGACTTTGTAGGCATGCTAAGGAGCTTGGACTTTACCCTTAAGATAGGTGATGGGATGACAGTGAAGGGTTTTAGATAAAGGGAAACAGCATGGTCATAACTGTGCTTTCTAAAGAATGGTTGGCTGTCATGTGGAAGTGGGTTGGAGGGGGCAAAACTGGAGGCAGGCAGAGAGAGCAGTTAAGAGACATGTAATTATCTAGGTGAAAGGTACTGGGACTGAACCACCAAGTCTGTGGTGGTTGGAATGAGGCTAGAGAGGGGGAAATTTGACAAATATTATTAAATTGACTGAACCAGTAGATTAGATTTGGGATTAAAGCAGAGGAAAGGAATCCAGGATGCTTCCCAGTTTAGCTCTGAGTCACATGGTAGACGATGTTGTCACTTACCCACGCCCATGCCCCTACCAAGGAGAAGAAAGGTGGAGGGGCAGTTTTGTGGGGAGGTCATGAGTTTGGTTACTGACAAGCAGTTTAGATGCTTAATCATGGAAACCTTTTGATAATGATCCCAGCGTGTTTTTGCTGCAAGACATTTATAAGATTGTTTTATTGTGAGGGGAACTAAAATTACACTGGAATTCTAGGAGCATCCAACTAATAATACTGTACAATATTAAGGCCAGAAAGACTTTAGTTGAGGTTTCACCAGCAGTGAGGAGCAGTCTTTTTTTTTTTTTAATTTAATTTAACAGGGCGCCTGGGTGGCTCAGTGGGTTTAAAGCCTCTGCTTTCAGCTCAGATCATGATCTCAGGGTCCTGGGATCGAGGCCCACATCGGGCTCCCT
>LNAC01000362.1:768410-873055 GCA_002007465.1 Ailurus styani | reverse complement strand
CCCCCCCCCCCCCCGCCTTCCTCTCTGCCTCCTTGTGATCTCTCTCCCTCTGAAATAAATAAATAAAATCTTTAAAAAAAAATAAATTTAACAGAAAGAGAGCGCACCTACAAGCAGAGGGAGCGGGAGAGGGAGAAGCAGGCTCTGGCTGAGCAGAGAGCCCGACACAAAGGCTCCATCTCAGGACCCTGGGATCATGACCTGAGCAGGAGGCAGAAGCTTAACTGACTAAGCCACCCAGGCACTCTGAGGAAGAGTCTTTTAAGTTAGTTACCTGCTTGTGTTGAGATTTGATTGGTTAAAACTAGCAGCATAGAATCACAGAACCAACATATCAAATTCATATAGTTGGTTTTTGTTTTAAGATTTTGTTTGAGAGTGGGGCGCCTGGGTGGCTCAGGGGGTTAAAGCCTCTGCGTTCGGCTCAGGTCATGATCCCAGGGTCCTGGGATTGACCCCCACATCAATCGGGCTCCCTGCTCAGCACAGAGCCTGCTTCCTTCTCTCTCTCTCTGCCTGCCTCTCTGCCTACTTGTAATCTCTCTCTCTGTCAAATAAGTAAATAAAATCTTTTTTTTTTTTTAAAGTTTTATTTGAGAAAGAGAGAGAGCACAAGTGGTAGGGCAGAGGGCAGGGACCCAGACTCTGGGCTGGATTCCAGGACCCTGAGATCATGACCTGAGCCCAAGGCAGATGTTTAACTAACTGAGCCACCCAGACACCCCTCATATAGTTGTTTTTAATTATCTATGGCTTGGTTTCTTCATTTTTAAAAAGGGAGGTGATAATTGCCTTGTGTCTTGGAAGATTAATCAGGTAGCATAATTAATTACATATTAATAATTTAGATCCCAGTGAATGGAATTATTCTTTGAATTTTTCTGTGCTTTTTCAGCATTTTTTCCTTAATTCTTCAAAATTTTATTTTTTTAAGTAATCTCTACACTCGGGCGCCTGGGTGGCTCAGTGGGTTAAAGCCGCTGCCTTCGGCTCAGGTCATGATCTCAGGGTCCTGGGATCGAGGCCCACATAGGGCTCTCTGCTCAGCAGGGAGCCTGCTTCCTCCTATCCCTGTCTCTCTGCCTACTTGTAATCTCTCTCTCTGTGTCAAATAAATAAATACAATCTTTAAAACAAAAAAAAAGTAATCTCTACACTCAAAGTGGGGCTTAAACTCATGACCCTGAGACTAAGAGAAATTTTAGTTGGACTCTGTGAGGTGGGTTTTTTTTTTCATATGTTTATATGTTTCAGGGGTACAGGTCTGTGATTCATCAGTCTTACACAACACCCAGCGCTCACCACAACACATACCCTCCCCAATGTCCATCATCCAACCACATCCCCCACCCCCCCTTCCTTTCAGCAACCCTCAGTTTGTATCCTAAGATTGAGTCTCTTACAGTTTGTCTCTCTCTCTGGTTTCATCTTGTTTGATTTTTTTTTTCTCTCTTCCCCTATGATCTTCTGCCTTGTTTCTTAAATTCTGCATATCAGTGAGATCGTGTGATAATTGTCTTTCTCTGATTGACTAATTTTGCTTAGCATAATACTCTCTAGTTCTATCCACCTCATTGCAAATGGCAAGATTTCATTTTTTGATTGCTGTGTAATATTCCATTGTATGTATATACACCACATCTTCTTATCCATTCATCTGTCAGTGGGCATCTGGGCTCTTTCCATAGTTTGCCTATTACGGACATTGCTGCTATAAACATTAGGGTGCAGGTGCCCCTTTGGATCACTACATTGGTATCTCTGGGGCAAATACCCAGCAGTGCAATGTCTGGGTCTTAGGGTAGCTCTGTTTTCAACTGTTTGAAGAACCTCCATACTGCTTTCCAGAGTGGCTGCACCAGCTTGCATTCCCACTAATAGTATAGGAGGATTCCCCTTTCTCTGCATCCTTGCCAACATCTCTCGTTTCCCGAGTGGTTAGTTTTAGCCATTCTGACTGGTGTGAGGTGGTATCTCATTGTGGTTTTGATTTGTATTTCCCTGATGCTGAATGATATTGAGCACTTTTTCATGTGTCTTTTCACCATTTGGATGTCGTCTTTGCAGAACTGTCTGTTCATGTCTTCTGCCCATTTCTTCTTTGGACTATTTGTTCTTTGGGTGTTGAGTTTGATAAAGGACTAGTATCCCAAATCTATAAAGAACTTATTGGATATGTCAGTTGCCAATATCTTCTCCCATTTTGTTGGTTGTCTTTCGGTTTTGTTGACTGTTTCCTTTGCTACACAAAAGCTTTTTATGTTGATGAAGTCCCAATAGTTCATTTTTGCCTTTGTTTCCCTTGCTTTTGGAGACAGTCTAGCAAGAAGTTGCTTCAGCCAAGGTCGAAGAGGTTGCTACCTGTGTTTGCCTCAAGGATTTTGATGGCTTCCTGTCTTATATTTAGGTCTTTCATCCATTTTGAGTCTATTTTTGTGTGTGGTGTCAGGAAATGGTCCAGTTGCATTCTTCTGTATGTGGCTGTCCAATTTTCCCAGCACCATTTATTGAAGAGACTTTTTTCCATTGGACATTCTTTCCTGCTTTGTTGAAGATTAGTTGACCATAGAGTTGAGGGTCCATTTCTGGGCTCAATGTGCGTCTTTTTGTGCCACTACCATACTGTCTTGAGGATTATAGCTTTGTAATAGAGTTTGAAGTCCAGAATTGTTATGCCACCAGCTTTGGTTTTCTTTTTCAACATTCTTTTGGCTATTCAGGGTCTTTTTCTGGTTCCTTACAAATTTTAGGATTATTTGTTCCTGTTCTGTGAAAAAAGTTGATGATACTTTGATAGGGATTGCATTGAAGTGTAAATTGCTCTGGGTAGCATAGACATTTTAACAATATTTGTTCTTCCAAGCCATAAGCATGGAACGTTTTTCCATTTCTTTATGTCTTCCTCAATTTCTTTCATGAGTATTCTGTTGTTTTCTGATCACATCCTTTACCTTTGGTTAGATTTATTCCTAAGTATCTTATGGTTTTGGGTACAATTGTAAATGAGATCAACTCCTTAATTTTTCTTTCTTCTGTCTCATTGTTGATCTATAGAAATGCAACTGATATCTGTGCATTGATTTTATATCCTGCCACTTTAGGAATTCCTGTATGAGTTCTAGCAATTTCGGGGTGGAGTCTTTTGGGTTTTCCACATAAAGTATCATGTCGTTTGCAAAGAATGAGAGTTTGACTTCTTTGCTGATTCGAATGTCTTTTCTTTTTGTTGTCTGCTGAAGCTAAGACTTCCCGTACTATGTTGAATAGCAGTGGTGATAGTGGACATCCCTGCTGTGTTCCTGACTTTAGGGGAAAAGCTCTCAATTTTTCCCCATTGACAATGATACTCACTATGGGTTTTTCATAGATGGCTTTTCCGATATTGAGTTATGTAGCCTCTATCTCAACACTGTGAAGAGTTTTAATCAAGAAAGGATGCTTTACTTTGTCCATTGCTTTGTCTCCATCTATTGAGAGGATCATATGGTTCTTGTCCTTTCTTTTATTTAAATAGTGTATCACATTGATTGATTTGTGGATGTTGAACCTTTAGCATCATTCTTTAGAAATAACTCCTGGTGCCATCGTGGCCACGGTTCCCAAAAGGATGTACCCTTGAGTAAAAGAATCTATGTCATTTTAGTAATTTATAAAAGCTGATTATAATAGAGGAGCCTGCAGTCTGTCAGTGGAGCATGTGACTCTTGATCTTGGGGTTGTAAGTTCGAGCCCTAAGTTCAGTGTAGAGATTACTTAAAAATAAAACCTTTTTTCCCCCTAAGATTTATTTATTCATGAGAAAGAGAGTTCACGCACATGTGTGAGCTCAGGAGAGGGGCAGAGGGAGAGGAAGAGAGAATCCTCAGATTTCCCGCTGAGTGTGGAGCCACACATGGGACTCCATCACAGGACCCCGAGATCATGACCAGAGCAGGAAACGAGTCAGCCGCTTAACTGAGCGAGCCACCCAAACACCCCCAAAAATAAAATCTTAAAAAAAATTATAAGTTTTTATTATAATAGTTATTATAATAGTTATTTTTCCAACGAAACACATGAAGATATATTTTGTTGAAAGTATTTTATAACTGCAAAATGGATGGGACATCTGGGTGGCTCAGTTGGTTAAGCAGCTGCCTTCGGCTCAGGTCATGATCCCAGGGTCCTGGGATCAAGTGCCGCATCAGGCTCCTTGCTAGACAAGGAGCCTGCTTCTCCCTTTGCCTACCACTCTGCCTGCTTGTGCTCTCTCTCTGACAAATAAATAAAATCTTAAAAAAAAAATAACTGCAAAAAGGCAAAAATCTGCAAGTGACAATTTACAATTGGATTAGACCAGGATTTTAAAATTAAACACTGAATTTAAACCCAACATTGATTACCATCTATTCCTGGAAGTTCTTAATAAATTAAGCCTCTGTATTTAGAGAGAGTAATACTTGTACTGTTTTCAGATAACTGGGTTCAACAATTTTGTTATGTTTATTTTTAGGTGATTGCTTCCATGCTTTTTACCAAACTTAGAAATTTAATAAGCTCATATTGGAGCTTTTGAAAGGAATTGCAGTAATTGCAAAGCATTAGCTACTTAATCATAAACTTGGAACTTTTCTTTTTCCACTGAAAAAAGAATCTCAAAAACTTCTTTTGGGTATAACTCACATGGTTGGTATCCCAAAGTCCACATCTAGCCCTAAGAATTCCATTAAGTGTCATATATTCTCATTCCTTTGCAGCTGTTGTTTTGAGCAGTTGTTTAGTATCACTTGTCTTCTGTTGAGATCACTAGTCTATAGATAGAATAATCCCTAGAGTTTGAAATAACTAACTCCGTTGTTGGGGGAAAAGTATACTGTATCATTCACCTTTTCATCTTACAATGATAATACTGAATTACTTATGTTATTATTAAGGACCTTATGCCTAACACGGGGTACAGAAACATTTTAATGAAAATTGAGAATGTTGGGTTTGTACTGTATACATTTCTAATTTACAGTGGACCCCAGTGACTTTGTTAACAATCCCCTAAAAAATGATCATTGTTAGTGTGTCCTACAGCTGAATGGGTTGGAGGTTTATGATGTGAACATATACTAAAAGCCATTGAATTCACTTTAAGTGGGGAAGTTGTATGCTATGTGAATTAGATCTCAGTAAAGTTGTTTTATATTTTTTAAAGTCATTGTCACAATTTAGGGGAACTCAAGTGAAGAAATATTTCTTTGCAATCAAGCTGTTTTAGTTGGGGCACTGGGGTGGCTCAGTCAGTTGGACGTCTAACTCTTGATCCCAGCTCAGGTCGTGATCTCAGGGTCCTGAGTTCAAATCCCATGTTGGGCTCCATGCTGGGCGTGGAGCCTACTTAAAAAGAAGAAAGCTATTTTAGTCCTTTTATTTTCATACTACTATAATAATAATTAGAGTGTAATATGCTCTAAAGCCTGCTGACCTTCCTATGTAGTCCCTTACTTTCAAGAATAGCATATTCATTTAGAACATACGTAATTGAGTTTATGGAGAGTGGAAAATAAGATGTTTGAAGAGGCCATGGAGGTTTAGCCTACCAAAGCTATGTGACCTTAGGCAAGTCACTTAATCATTCAGAGCTTTAGTTACCACATAAAATGAAAGCATTGGACTACATCCTCTCATACTCAGATGCCCACAGGGCTAACCAATTAATGTAAATGAATAAAGTTGGTTGGTTGGCATAAAGGAACTAGGAGCAGAGAGACTATGGTGTATAGGGTAGTATGTGCTCTTCTAAAGAGAGCAGACACAACTCAGTTTTCATCTGTTGACTTATTGTAGGCCCAATGTAACTCTTTTAATTTTCAAGAAAAGTAGAAACTGGATTATTTTTAATTGCTCTTGACTTTTTAAGTAGCGTACCTAATTCTAAAAAAATTTTTAAACACTGCATAAGCCAAACTTCAAGGTATGAAGGAATCCTTCATGGGCTAAATATTCTAGATTAGGTCAGCTGTGGACTAGATGATGTCTATTGACCTGGCTAGCTATAGAATTCCTTTTTTTTTTTTAATCTTATAGAAATACAATGTGGTACATACCAGAGAATAAGTGTGAAACATATATGTAGGTTATAAAGCATAATATAAAATGAATAAATATCCAAGACCTAGCACATGATCTCCCTATGTTCTCCTCCTATTGCACATTTCACTGCTCTCCCCCCAGAGGTAACCACTATTCTACATTTTGTGTTTAGACGCCTAAATAATATGTTGGATTTGCTTGCTTTTGAACCTTATAAATAACAACATAGGATTTGTTTTTCTCATGATGTTTGAGATTTGATAAATTACTGAGTGTAGCTGTAGTTTGTTCTTTTATCACTATTGTATAATATTCCATTATATGTATATATCCAAATTTATTTATTCTCCAGCCGGCAACATTCAGGTTATTTTCAGCTTTTGGCTCTTCTGAAGAGTGCAGTTATGAACATATTTGTATGTGCCTCCTGAAGCATGTGCAAACGTTTTGTGGGGTATATACCTAGGAGTTGAGTTGCTTGGTTCTATGATATAGGAAGCTCAACTTCATAAGATAAGGCCAAACTTTTTCAGTATTACTGATATAGCCCCATGATTCTTGATTCTGAAAGTTCTCCATAGCTCTGCCTTCTCTAATTTATTCTGTTCTTTTCTTCCACACTTTTTTTTTAAGACTTTAATTATTTGACACAGAGAGTGCACAAGCAGAGGGAACAGCAGGGGCAGAGGGAGAAGCAGGCTCCCCACTTCTCAGCAGGGAGCAGGGAGCCTGATGGAGGGCTCGATCCCAGGACCTGGGACCATGACCTGAGCCACCCAGGTGCCCCTTCTTCCACACTTCTTTTCCCTTGGTGAAGATAACTTGCTTCACTGCCCCTCTATTTTCCTTTTCTCAAGAACCATATGTTCTCTGCCATTTCATTAAGAACTTTTCTCTAATAGAATGCGATCATATTTAGAAGCAGATATTATCCTTTCACATTTCATAAATGTAACTTGCTAAATGAGCCTTTTTAAAAGCTTTTCCATACAGAAATACTTACTTAAAACTTAATGGTCATTTAAAGATTTTTTTTTAAGGTTTTTATTTATTTATTTCACAGAGAGACACAGCAAGAGAGGGAACACAAGCCGGGAGAGGGAGAAGCGGGCTTCCCACTGAGCAGGGAGCCTGATTTGAGGCTTGATCCCAGGACTCTGGGATCATGACCTGAGCCGAATGCAGCTGCTTTAACGACTGAGCCACCCAGGTGCCCCTATAGATGGTTTTTTTTTTTTGGTTGGTTGTTTTTGTTTTTTACTCACTAGATTACTGGTTTATTACAAAGGATATTAAAGAGTACAAATCAACAACTGGATGAAGAGATAAATAAGGCCAGGTCTTGAACAAAGGAGCTTTCGTCCTTGTGGAGTTTGGCGTCTGGCCTGGTGGCACATGGAAGTGTTCTGGTTCACCAACCCCGGGCTCCCTTTTTTTAATGGGCTTTTTATGGGGCCTTTATTACATAGGCCTGTTTAACTTCATCATTGGCCATTGGTGATTGATTCAACCTCCACTCCCTCTCCCCTCTCCAGAAATCAGAGGGTGGGACTAAGAGTTCCTCTATCCATGGTTGGTTCCCCTGGCAATCAGCCCCCATCTTCAGGGGCTTTGCAAATAAAGATTTTTTTTTAATTTACTTGAGAGAGAACATGAGAGAGGGAGAGAGAGAGAGAGAAAACAGAGGGAGAAGCAGACTCCCTGCTGAGCAGGGAGCCTGGTAAGGAGGATCCTGGGAACACAACCCGAGCTGAAGGCAGACGTTCAACTGACTGACCCACCCAGGCCCCCCAAAATTTAATGGCCATTTAAAGAACTTAGTTATTTGTCATTTTCTATATAGGATTAGTTATATTTAAGTTCTGTTTATTGTGTGGCAATTTGGGAACATGAATTTTTTCTGTAATCAATTTGAATATTTTTCTTTTAAAAAAATTATGAACATACGCATGTTTTCAGTTACTATAAAAGCTACCCAAAGCTACATTTTGCTTTCCTATTCACTGTATTTTTTATAATAGAAATAAATAACCTTTAAAGAACTATTTAATTAGCCATTATCAAAATAACAAAGATTATTCGGTACTCTGAAGTCCATGTACAAATGAGTCACTTTTCTTTTTCTAAACAGACAGATTTATTTTATGTAAAATATATAAGGAGGGGCGCCTGGGTGACTCAGTCGGTTAAGTATCTGCCTTTGGCTCAGGTCATGATCCTGGAGTCCTGGGATTGAGCCCTGCATTGGGCTCCCTGCTCAGAGGGAGCTTGCTTCTCCCTCTCCCTGGTCCACTCCCTCAGTTTGTGCTCCCTCGCTCTCTCTGTCAAATAAATAAAATTTTTAAAAAATAAATAAGGATAGGGTTCCTAAGTGTCTTAATAAAATGGTTTTGGTTTATCCATTTTTAGGCTAATATTGAACTACTCTTCAAATTTTTATTTTTTTAAGATTTTATTTATTTGAGAGAGAGCAGGAGCAGGGGCAGGGGGTGGTGAGAGAGAGGGAGAAGCAGACTCCCTGCTGAGCAGAGACCCTGAGATGGGGCTCCATCCCAGGACCCCAAGATCATAACCTGAGCCAAAGGCAGACACAACCAATTGAGCCACCCTAATGCCCCTACTTTTTTTTTTTTTAAGTAATCTCTACACCCAATACGGGCTTGAATTTATAACCCCAAGATTAAGAGTCACATGCTCTACTGACTGAGCCAACCAGGCGCCCTTTGAATTATTTTTTTTTAAGATTTTATTTTATTTATTTAGTTTTTATTTGAAAGAGAGGGAGATCACAAGTAGGCAGAGAGGCAGGCAGAGAGAGGAGGAAGCAGGCTCCCCGCTGAGCAGAGAGCCGGATGCGGCCTCGATCCCAGGACCCTGAGATCATGACCCGAGCTGAAGACAGAGGCCCTAACCCACTGAGCCACCCAGGCGCCCTTGAATTATTTTTTAAAAACTATAGCCATCGGGCGCCTGGGTGGCTCAGTGGGTTAAAGCCCCTGCCTTCGGCTCAGGTCATGATCTCAGGGTCCTGGGGTCGAGCCCCGGATCGGGCTCCCTGCTCAGCGGGGAGCCTGCTTCCTCCTCTCTCTCTGTCTGCCTCTCTGCCTACTTGTGGTCTCTCTCTCTCTGTCATATAAATAAATAAAATCTTTTAAAAAAATTAAAAAAAATAAAAACTATAGCCATCACTTAGAATGTGTTCGTTATACCTTTCTAATTTAAGTAAAGCTCTTGAGATTTTCATTCTCTGCTTGAAGAGTCTAAATAAGTGTTCAGCATGTGCATTTTTTTTAAAAGTAGACTTCATGCCCAACTTGGGATTTAACTCAAGACCCTGAGATTGAGAGTTGCATGCTCTACTGACCGAGCCAGCCAAGCACCCCCTCAGCTCAAATTTCTACAGAAAATTTTAGTACATTTTCTCAGTTTCTTCCATGGTTAATTTTGGTTTTGATAATTATAGAAGTGAATGCTTTAGGGGAAGAACTTTTCTCTTTTAGATGTTAATCTAATATCTAAAATTTAATGGTAGAGGTTTCTTTTGGAGTGATAAAAATGTTCTAAATTTGGATCGTGGTGATGGTTGCACAACTACGACTATAAATGGGTAAGTTTTATGGTGAAAATTATAATGTGAATATATCGCAATAAAGTTAGAATTTAATGATGTCCTGGAGGGATTTATAGACTGCTTTTTTCCTATTTCTTCTTTGATAATTCAAGTACATGTGATGTCACATGAATTTGAGAAACTAAAAATAACTTGGGTGCTTTTGAACTTGGGCCATTTTCACTCAGTTTTTCTGATTAGCAAGGAATATATAGACCTTAGATTTAGATTTTCTACTTTTTTCTAGCACTCAGGAACTTTTATTAGACATATTGAATAGTCTGCTTATAGAATTGTGAAGATAACAGTGGATTCTGGGGCGCCTGGGTGGCTCAGTGGGTTAAAGCCTCTGCTTTCGGCTCAGGTCATGATCTCAGCGTCCTGGGATCGAGGCCCGCATCGGGCTCTCTGCTCAGCAGGGAGCCTGCTTCCTCCTCTCTCTCTGCCTGCTTCTCAGCCTACTTGTAATCTCTCTCTCTGTGTCAAACAAATAAATAAAAATCTTTAAAAAAAAAAATACGTTAAAAAAACAGTGGATTCTGATATTTTCTTCAGGTATTTTGAAATACTAATACCTGCCACTGGGTTCATATTAGTTACTCAGTTGTTTCCCCCCTTGATGTAGAAGACAGAACTCTTTTAGCAAAGATATCCTATTTACTGGGGTGCCTGGGTGACTCAGTCAGTTAAGCGGCCACCCTCAGCTCAGGTTGTGATCCCAGGGTCATGAGATCTTGATTTCGGCTAAGGTCATGATCTGATGGGTCATGAGATCGAGCCCTCTGCAGCAAGCTCTGTGCTGGATGTAGAGCCTGCTTGGGATTCTCTTTCACCTTTTCTCTCTGCCCCTGCCCCCCCACCACTGCTTGCGCTCTCAATCACGCTCTCTCAAATAAAATCTTTAAAATATATTTTTAAAATATATATATTTTTAATATATATATTCTTTATATATATAATCTAGTTTACCTATGGGATCGCTTCAAACAATTTTTTTTAAAGATTTCATTTATTTGACAGAGAAATAGAGAGCACAACTAGGTTGAGCAGCAGGGAGAGGGAGAGGGAGAAACATGCTCCCCACCAAGCAGGGAACCCAATGTGGGGCTTGATCCCAGGACCCTGGGATCACAACCTGAGCCGAAGGCAGCCAGTTAACCGACTGAGCCACCCAGGTGCCCCTCAAACAATTTTTATGAGGAATATTTTTTCCAAGTCATTGATTATGTGTATTTGTTTTACTAACTCCTTGTTTTCTCAGGTTGACTTAAAAAAATGTTAGACTAATTTAAGAAATGTCTTCCTTTATTAGCAGATATCATCTAGGTCAGTGAAAAAAGGTATGAACACTGGTATCACTTGATTATTTTTTTTAATGTTACCTCTTTTTTTTAAGATTTTATTTATTTATTTGATAGACACAGTGAGAGAGGGAACACAAACAGGGAGTGGGAGAGCAAGAAGCAGGCTTCCCGCCAAGCAGGGAGCCTGATGCCAGGTTTGATCCCAGGACCCTGGGATCATGACCTGAGCTGAAGGCAGCCACTTAACGACTGAGCCACCCAGGCGCCCCCACTGGTATCATTTAACTTGTTTCCAAAGGCCTAAGAAAGAAAAATTACACAGCTGAAAATCTCTTGTCTCTATATGTTACATGGATTTAAAATAACAATGACATTATATGATTTTATTTAATGTGAAGTTCTAGAAAATACAACTCCTCTATAGTGACAAATAACAGGTCAGTGAAGTGATTACCTTGGGCCCATGGTAGAGGAGAGGACTGCCAAGAGTGTATTAGAAGTGATTGATGGGACTGTCGTGATTGTATTTTGTCAAAACTCATAGAACTATACTCCTAAAATGGGTCTAGTTTATTATATTAAGTAAAGTTGATTAAAAGAAAAATAAGACCATGCATACACATGACTTCTATTTGTTATCAAGTATTAGTCTTTGAATATATATAGCATCATCTACTATCTCCACATTATATGTGTAATCAGACATTTATGTTAACTATGCCAATAAAAGAAAAAATACAGCTGTCATTGATGAAATAGTTTGAATAGAAGCCTACACATACTATTAGTGTATTTTACAAATATATCTACTTTAGTATCTCTAATCCCTTACCTTTTAATTGTATATATATTCAGCTTTTCACCAAATAATAGAAACCATCTTTTAACAATGTTAAAAGTCTTCATATAGTGCATCTATTTTTATCTAGTCAGGTACCCAACACTTTCTAGTCCGGCACAGTGATCAGTGCTGAGTAAGAAAGCATGGCCCCATCCTTATGGAGTACTTTACAGTTTTCAAATTAGTTTTACATAAATATCCTATTGCATCCTTTGAGAGGGGAAAATGAAACTCAGAAAAACTGACTTTGCCCAAATTTACACAGCTAGATGACCCAGAGTTAATCTGATTCCAAGTTCAGTTTCAGGCAATTTAGGTGGATAAATTTACACAGTTTAGGTAGATGAATGGAGAGTTTGAGAGAACATGTGAAATAGTTGGATCTTATCCCACATCCTAGAATGTGAATAAACTTCCTTAACTGTGTATAAAGTTGCATGTATTCCTTCTAGTTGATTTTTTTCTAACACCGGGATAAAGTTTGAATTCCTGCTAACTGGATTTTTTCCAAGACTTTCTGATTGTTACCCCAACAGCTGAGACCTAGCAGATTCTGGGTGTCACAAAGGAGAACTCTGCATACTTGTGGCGTTGAATGTGAGTGGGCCCCATGTATAAAAATCTGCCCATCAGAGCGCCTGTGTGGCTCAGTTGGTTAAACATCCAACCCCTGATTTTGGCTCAGGTCATGATCTCAGGGTCATGGAATGGAGCCCTTATGTCAGGCTCCGTGCTCAGCGGGAAGTTGATTGGAGATTCTCTCCCTTTCCCTCTCCCCTTCTCCCTACCCCACCCCTGCTTGCATGCACTCTCTCTCAAATAAAATAAATCTTAAACACACACACACACTCCCCCTCCCTCCTTCCCTCCCTTCCTAACTCCCTCCCTCCCTCCCCCCTCCCAATCTGGCACCATTTGGATTTCACTGATTTGCAGGGAATTTTCTTGGTGGTGGCAGGTGTGAGTCATTCCATGGAGCAGCACAGATGCAGGAGGCTACTGGTCTGCTGAGATAGTAGACAGTAGGTCTGTCCTGGCAGGAGGATGACCATGTGGCTGTATTTGCCACTACTTGTGAAGGAGGCACCATGGAATAGTGGAAAGAACATGGGACTAGCCATGAGAAGACTTAAGTTCCAATCTTAAAACTTACTTGAGAGCTATGTTACTTTGGGCCACTCACTGATTCATTCCAGTTTTTCTCCTTCTAAGTAAAATGAGGTAGTGATATGTGTATCACAGATAAATCCCAAAGTCATTATCCTAAATGAAAGGAGCCAGATACAAAAAAGACTATATTGTATGATCCCATTCATGTAAAATTCTAGAAAATGCAAACTAATATATAATGACAGAAAGCAGATCAGTGGTTGGCCAGGGGTGGAGAAAAGAATGGAAATGCAAAGAGGCATGAGGAATCTTTTGAGAGTAATAAAAATGTTCTATATTCTAATTGTGGTGGTGGTTTCACAGGTACATACAACTGTCAAAATTCATGGAATTGTATACGCTATTGTGTACACACACCCAAAAAAGGGGATTCCAACTTTTAATAAGGGTTTAATAAGGAAAGACATTGAAATAGATTTGGATTATTTACCATAGGGAGAAAGCAGCACAGATATGTACTTGTGTATTTGTATAAATATGTATATATTTACCCACTTTGCTCTGTAATTAATATAGTAGGAATGCTCAAACACTAAACAAAATCAAGTCATCGGCCTTGATCTCTAACTCTTCTTTTATCCATTTGTCATGCTTATCTGAAATGTTATGAACTAGTAGTGGTAGAGGACATTTGAGGTCAAATTTCTTAAAATATTTGAAATATTTAATTTACTAAAAATTTTGGTTCTAATACCATTTGTCTGATAGTTTTGCTTCTTAGTAGTTATTGTATCCTATCACCTTTATGTTGCAGAAGTATTTACATCATTTTATCACAGTGTGACAAAGGTGCCAGTGGTAAATTCTTAACTCCAATATATGAGGAGCACAAGAAACAAAATGGAAATGACTTGACAATACCCTCACCCCCAATTCTCATCCTGTATTCTGCTAATGGTTTAAAATACTCAAAATCCTTCTTAATAAATACTTGCAGAAGCCAAAACTAATTGTTTGAAGTTAACACTGAAGTTGAAAATTGACCTAGAGAGAATATTCAGTAACTAAAATATGAAGTAAGTAGTGACCATTCTGGATTAGTTGTGGCTGTATAGAGCTATTCCTGATCTCCTTCTTTCCCTAACACACAGGCCCTCTGTGCTTATGACTTGGTGGGAATGCATAATCTTTAGGTGGATTTGGGACAGTGGCAGCAGCTTCTAAGACAGAGATGTGTTTCTTTCTGGAGGAAAACCAGTTTTAGGTTTTGGTCAGGAAATATATAAGATGAAGCTGTCAAAGACTAAGGTAATTGAAACACATAGAATATATATTTAAAAAACAAAAACCCATGAGTTAATAGTGAATTTTTACAAAGCACCCCCCAAAAAAGGCAAAACCCAAATCCTAAAGGAACTCATTAGATACCACTCCTCCCTTCATGTACAAACTCTACTCTGGATAACCAAGTAGGCTAGTTGATAAAAAGGTTTTCTTTACAAGAAAATTCCACCAGTAATGGTATATTCAGAAAAATCACCATTTTACAACCCTTCATGAACTAATTGAGGCAGGTAGCAGTCATCATTGGATGAAACCATTGGATTAATTGACTGATGAGAGAACTTTACAATGAAGGAATCATGCTGCAATTCTAGCAGGCATTTGCATATATTCTGATGTGACGGTGATGTATTTTAAAGCACATGGTAACACATGTGAAGTACTCCTGAAATGTGGAAATGTGGAACTTGATTCTAATATAGGGTTGCAATATTAGGCCAAAACAAAAGAGGACACTAGTTAAAATCGAATTTCAAATGAACAGTGTTTTGTTTCCATATAAATATGTCTCATACTTGGAATGTACTTGGTTTATGCAATAAGTCAAGAAATAGGAAGGAAAAAAGGAAGGATGGGGTACTGCTCTCTAAAAGACTTAAGAGACATAACAACCAAATGTGTGGACCTTGTTCAGATTCTGAGTTAAAAATATTTTTGTAAAAAGATACTTTAAAAATATTTGTTTTGGGGCGCCTGGGTGGCTCAGTCCTTTGAGCGTTGGACTTTTGATTTCAGCTTAGGTCATGATCTCTGGGTGGTGAGATTGAGCCCTGCCTTGAGCTCTGTTCTCAGTTGGCTTTCTCTCCCTGTGCTCCTCCCACTGCCACGTCCTCACGTCCTCTCTCTCTCTTTCTCAAATAAATACAATCTTTAATACACACACACACACACACACACACACACACATATATATAATATATATATGTTGGGGTGCCTGGGTGGCTGGCTCAGTTGGTTAAGCATCTGACTCTTGATTTTGGCTCTGGTCATGATCTTGGGGTCATGGGATTGAGCCCCCCATCTGGCTCCTGGCTCCATGCTCACCAGGGAGTCTGCTTGTGATTCTCTCTCCCCATCTCCTTCTGTTCCTCCAGCCTCACCACTGCCACTTGAATGTGCACACACGCTCTCTCAAATCTTTATATTTATGTGTGTGTACACACACACAAAATCTGTTCAGGGGTGCGTGGCTGGCTCAGTTGGTAGAACATGCAACTCTTGATCTCAGGGTTGTGAGTTCAAGCCCCACATTGGGTGTGGAGATTACTTAAAAGGAAAATCTTTAAATATATGCATACATACATACATAAATGTTTAAAAATAGTTTATTGTTGGGAAAGCCAAACAGCATCGTGCAAATACACAAAAATTAACTCAAAATGGATTAAGGACTGAATGTAAGAGCTCAAACCATAAAACTTCTACAAGAAAACAGGTGGTAAGCTCTTTGACGTCAGTTCTGGCAATGATTTTTTGGATTTAACACCAAAAGGCAACAAAAGCAAAAATAAACAAGTAGGACTACATCAAACTAAAAAGCTTCTGTACAGCAAAGGAAACCATCAATAAAATGAAAAGGCAGCCTACTGAATGGGGAAAAATATTTGCAAATCATATATCTGATAAAGGGTTAATATCCAGATTATATCAAGAGGGGTGCCTTGGGTGACTCCATTAAGTGTCTGCCTTTGGCTCAGGTCATGATCCCAAGGTCCTGGGATCAAGTCCCACATTGGGCTCCTTGCTCCAGTGGGGAGCCTGCTTCTCCCTCTGCCTGCCACTCCCCCTGCTTGAACTGTCTCTCTCTCTCTGACAAATAAATAAAATCTTTAGAAAATATATCCAGTATATATAAAGAACTCCTACAACTCGATACCCAAATAAACAATCTGAAGAAAAAGTGGGTGGAGGATCTGAACATTCTTCCAAAGACATATAGATGGCCAACAGGTACATGAAAAGATGTTTAATATCACTTATCATCAGGAAAATGCAAATCAAAACCACATTAAGCTGTTACCTCACACCTATTAGAATGGCTATTATCAAAAAGACGAGATAACAAATTCTGGCTAGGATGTGGAGAAACGACTCCTTGTGCACTATTGGTGTGAATGTTAATTGGTACAGCCACTATGGAGATTCCTCAAAAAAATAAAAATAGGGGGCACCTGGTTGGCTCAGTTGGTTGAGTGGTCAGTTCAGGGTCCTGGGATAGAGCCCCATGTAGGGCTCTATGCTCAATGGGGGAGTCCGCTTGAGGATTCTCTCTCTTTCTCTCAGCCCCTCTTTTCTCTCTCTCAAATAAATAAATCTTTAAAAAAAATAAAAATAGAATTACCATATGATCCAGCAATTCCACTTCTGGGGACTTATTCAAAGAAAACAAAAACACTGACTCATAAAGATACATACATGCAGCATTATTTACAATGGTCAGGATATGAAAACAACCTAAATGTCCATCAAGGGGTGAATGGATAAAGAAGTAGGGTATATGTATACATGTGTGTGGATGGACCTTGAGGGGATTATGGTAATTGAAGTAAATCAAAGACAAATACTATATGATCTTACTTATATATGGAATCTAAAAGAAACCACAAAAACCAACCTCATAGATACAGAGACCAGATTGGTGGTTGCCAGAGGTAGGGGTTGTGGGGGTGGATGAAATGGGTAAAAGGAGTCAAAAGTACAAACTTCCAGTTATAAGTTATAGGGTATAACATATAGCATGGGAACTATAGTTAATAATACTGTGTTGCATATTTGAAAGTTTCTAAGAGAGGACTTAAAAGTTCTCATCATAAGAAAAAAATTTGGTAACTGTATGATGACAGATGTTAAGTAGACTTCTGATCATTTTGCAGTCTATACAAATGTTGAATCATTGTATATACACCTGAAAATGTGTGTCAATTATACCTCGATAAAAAACATATATGTATATATACACATATACTTAAAGATAAATATTTTTAAAAGATTTTTGAGATAATTGGAAATTAGATTATGGACTGAATATAAGAAACCAATGAATTATTTTTAATTAGGTATAATTGCATTATAGTTACATTTAAAATATAGTATTACATATAGTTACATTTAAAATACACTTAAAACAGTGTCCATTTAAAAATTATTTTAGGGGGCTCCTGGGGTGCTCAGTCATTAAGCATCTGCCTTTGGTTCAGGTCATGATCCCAGGGTCCTGGGATGGAGCCCCAAGTCAGGCTCTCCTTGCTCAGTGGGAAGCCCACTTCTCCCTCTCGCCTGGTTTGTGTTCCCTCTCTAGCTGTCTCTCCCTCTGTCAAATAAATATTTTTAAAAAATGAATTTAGAGGTAAAATGACATATCTGGGACTTTAATATATATCAGCAAAGGAAAGAAGGGATAGAGGAAGCAAGTGTGGCAAATTTTGATAATTTAAGAATCTAGGAGTAGTTAATATGGAAGTTTATGGTACAATTCTATTTACTTTTGTGATGTTTGAAAAAAATTTTTAAGATTTTATTTGATAGCACACAAGTGACATGACAGATGTTAAGTAGACTTCTGATCATTTTGCAGTGAGGGAGTGGTAGGCAGAGAGAGAGGGAGAAGCAGGTTCCCTGATGAGCAGGGAGCCTGATGTGGGCCTCGATCCCAGGACTCTGGGATCCTTACTGGAGCCGAAGGCAGACACTTAACTGACTGAGCTGCTCAGGAACCCCAATGTTCGAAATTTTTTATATTTTAAAATGTTGTGCCTGCTACTTGTCAAGCAGTTAGTGGGTGCTTTAAAGAATCTGTCGGCTATACAATCAGTACATGTATCAAGTACTTTAACATATCTAAGTCAATACCGGTAGAAATTATTCTAGTTTTAGACTTGAAGAGGCCCAGTGGCACCTGGGTGGCTCAGTGGATTAAGCCACTGCCTTCGGCTCAGGTCATGATCTCAGGGTCCTGGGATCGAGCCTGGCATTGGGCTCTCTGTTCAGCAGGGAGCCTGCTTCCCCCTCTCCCTCTGCCTGCCTCTCTGCCTACTTGTGATCTCTCTCTCTCTGTCAAATAAATAAAATCTTTAAAAAAAAAATAAAAAACTTGAAGAGGCCCAGAGACATTAAATAATTTAACCATGTATCACATTTGAGTCTTGGTAGAGCCTGACTGGATCCTGGATTTTTTTGACTCCTATTCCAGTTATCTTCTACTATATTAGTTACTCTAAACAAACTCTTTGGTAGTCTACTGACATGTGTAAAATAATAATCTTGGGGCACCTGGGTGGCTCAGTTGGTTGAGTGTCTGACTCTTGGTTTCCGCTCAGGTCATGATCTGGGGGGGGTGGTGAGATCAATCCCCACGTAGGGCTCCTGAGCAGGGAGTCTGCTTGGGATTCTCTCTCTTCCACTTTCCTCTGCCCCTCCCCCCACTCACATACATGCTTTCTCTTTCTTTCTAAAATAAGATCTTAAAAAAATAAAGTAGGGGTGCCTGGGTGGCTCAATTGGTTAACCATCTGCATTGGACTCAGGTCATGATCTCAGGGTTCTGGGATCAAGCCCCTGTTGGACTCCCAGCTCAGCGAGGAGTCTGCTTCTCCCTCTCTCCCTTCCCCTGCTCATGCTTTCTCATGCGCACTCACACTCTCTCTCTCAAATAAAATCTTTAAAAATAAAAAATCAAGTGGAATTCTGGTTTAGCCAGATTGAATAAAACAGTTTATGTAAAGGACTTACACATAGTTCTTGGCATAAAATATAACAGTAAATTTTAGTTTAATCAGATCATCAAAGTAGTATGACTGTGCACTAAGTGCTTGTTACATAAAATGTTTTTTTGAACTATACTAAGTGTTCAAGGTGACATAGGTTGTAAGGACCCTGAGGTTGTCCCCATTACTTTGGGTGATGGGACTTGTAGAGAGTTAGGAAACAGAGAAAATGGCTTCATAGCCACATAACCAAGCTTCATACAGTGTTGTAATCACGTAGTTGCCTTACAACTTTTGCCAACAAACTTACAAGTTTGCCTTGAATAAAAACTAGAAATGGTAAAACTTTTGTTCTTTGCCCTGTTTCAGCAGATTGTGTTCATTCAGCAAATACTTGTTACATACGTTTCTAGTTCAAGTGCTAGACTGAGCTGATCATACTACTTTTATCTTGAAGAATTCACACTATAATATAAGGCAGAGACACCTTACATCATCTCTCAAACAAGGCTGGCAATAAATAAATATATATGAGTCTGTAGTAAGTGCCCTATCAGTTCTACAATCGAAACACTATAGAAGTTTGGAGAGAGAAATCACATCTTCCCGGGGTAATTCATCTATTCAGCAAATATTATTTATAATTGTGTGAATTGTTTTTAATGGCTGTGACAAACAGCATATGAAAATGCTTATGTTAAATAAAGTAGATTGCAAAAAAATAGATTGCAATATAGTTATGAGTACAATGTTATATACCGTGTAAAAAATTCATTAAAAAAAAAAAAAGGCTAGAGGGAAAAACACCAAAATAGTAACAAGTAGTTATTTCAGATCAGTTTGAGAAGGCTGGGAGGGAGGAAGTTAAATGGATTTAGAAGTATATTTTTAAAGTAAATTATATAGTCACATAGTTTCAAAAGTTAAACAGCTGTTCTAGGTCCTGCTCTGGGTGATGGAGACAACAGTGAAATAGAAATAGCAATAGGAAAGGTAATAGCTACTGGCATTTACTGGTATATAATAATTTCCTTCCCACACTTGCTCTCTACCAACTAGTTCCCCTCCCCCTAGAGACTGATACTTTTACTTTCTTGTGCATCCCATCAGAGATACTTTATGCCTGATAAACATATATAGATCTATCATAGATAGTAATCTCTTTCTTGTTGATAAGTGGTACCTTTACAAACATGCAAACTGTTCTGTACCTTGCTTTAGTCACTTTTCAATGTATTGGAGAGTTTACATTTTCTTTAATAATACATTGAGAGTTTACTTATTCTCTGTGATTGCTTCATAGTATCCCGTTTAACGGGTTACTATTATTTAACCAGTCCCTATACTAATTCTTTTTTTAAAAAAGATTTTATTTCTTTATTTGAGAGAGAGAACAGAGGGAGAGTGAGAGGGAGAAGCAGACTCCCCTCTGAGGAGGGAGCCCGATGTGGGGCTTGATCCCAGGACCCTGAGATCATGACCTGAACCAAAGGCATCTGTTTAATTAACTGAGCCACCCAGACACCCTCCCATACTAATTTTCTGCTATTATATGAAGTGCTGCAGTGAATAACTTTGTTACCTATGTCATTTTGTACTTGTACACAATATCTGTAGAATAGGTTCCTGGAAGTGGAATTGAGGGGGGGGTCACTGAATTTGCATTTGAAATTTTGATAGCGATCAGTGGACTAAAATAATCACCTGGGGGAACTTTTTCCAGTGTTCTTATGTTTGTCCAGCTCAATACCTGGGAAGGTTTTTTTGTTTTGTTTTGTTTTTCTGTGCATCTGAAATGGAACTCAGTATCTTTATATTTTTAAGTTCCTAGGGTGACTCTGATGTTTACCTCAGAAGAAGGAGGAGGTTGGAACTTTATAAAATGGAATGTGGTACCAAAACATACCTAATTTTTTTTTAAGATTTTTTTTTTTTTTTGACACAGAGATCACAGGCAAGGAGGTAGGCAGAGAGAGAGGAGGAAGCAAGCTCCCCACTGAGCAGAGAGCCTGATGCGGGGCTCGATCCCAGGACCCTGAGATGACCTGAGCCGAAAGCAGAGGCTTTAACCCACTGAGCCACTCAGGCGCCCCAATTATACCTAATTTTAAAACAGAACAGCAACTCTTTATACCCATGGGTCCTGTCCCTATGCTTTAATGAAAACACCTTTTTGCACTGAAAAAAAAAAAACCATAAAAAATAAAAAGAATGTAAGCTAACTATAGGATTCAGAAAGGCAGCATGCTGCCGGTTTATGTGGAAGTATGCCAGCGGTTGCTTTAATCTGCATATCCAGATTACTGCTATCTCCAGCATCTTCCCCTCCCATGATATTATGGGATATTGAAGCATTGCAAGATGATGCACATTAGTCTTTCAGATACTGATTAAGGGATGCAGCAGAGGTCATGGTAATCAGAGTTTGGTATGTCACCAAGGGAATGGGTGTGTGAAATACAGGATTTTGTACAGCCTGTTGAAAGTAAGAAGACTGCATAGCACTTAACCTGTTGTTGCTCTGAGTCACGTAGGAAATACAGCTGCTTGGAAGTAACTTGAAGCATACCAAAACATCAAAGGCTTCTTCTGTTCTAGCTTCTGTGCTAGGTGAAGATAAGTAATACAAAAATAAATCACAGTATGGGGCACCTAGGTGGCTAAGCGTCTGCCTTCAGGTCATGATCTCAGGGTTCTGGGAGGAAGCCCCACATCAGGCTCCCTGCTCAGAGGGAGCCTGCTTCTCCCTCTCCCTGCTGCTCCCCCTGCTTGTACTCTCTCCCTGTCAAATAAATACATAAAAATCTTAAAAAAAAAAAAGAAAGAAAGAAAGAAAGAAAGAAATCATGGTAGTAATAACTACCAACACTTATTGGGCACTGAGTATGTATCAGGTATTATGCTGAGAGTTTTACAAGTATTTTCTCATTGAATCCTAATCCTAGACACTGTGGAGACTATCACATTCCCATTTAACAGTTGAGGGAAATGAGTTTCATAGATGTTAAATAAGTAACTCACCAAAGATTACACATGTATCTACTTCATAGGATTGTTTGAAGGTTAACAAATAGTACTTAGAACAGTGCCTGCTACATAATAAATGCTCAATAATATTAGTTGCTATTATTATTATTACTAAAGTACAGAGGAAATACCAGTAGTCCTTTGCCTAGGACATACCTCACAGAAGAAAAATATAAGTAGGGTTTTGCTTGGGAAAGGCAGATATTCCAGGTAGAAGTAACAGTAGTAAAGGCCTGATTCAGCTACTATATACGGTACTTGATGGTAAAATGGTAGAAGAGGATGAGAAATGGAAAGAAGCCTTCATGGGAGGGTGGGGCAGAGAGCTATCAAGTTATTTGATAGGTATCTTGATAGCTATCAAGATATTTGAAAGGATGGGCTTAACTCATTTTAGGAGATGGGGTTTGGAACATTTCAAGCAAAGGTATAACACTTAAAATGGCATAGAAGCAGTGTTGCTGTTATCTACTGCTGTGTAGTAGACTACCCCAAAATTAAGTGATTTAAAACAATTACTATTTTATTTGCCCACAGTTCTGTGAGTCACATATTTGGGCTAGGCCTAGCTAGATAATTCTGGTCTCACTGGGGGTCACTCATGTGGCGGTAATCATTTGGTGATGCCACTGGGACTAAATAGTCTAAGATGGCTTCTCTCACATGGCTGGCTTTGATAATGGCTATTTGCTGGGCTTCTTCACATGGCAGCAAACTAATTGCAAGAGAACAGAAGCTGCAAGGGTTCTTGAGGCCTCGGCATGGAAGTCACACAGTGTGGCTCCACCACATTCTGTTGGACAAAACAGTCACAAAGCCAGCCTAGATGCAATGGGAAGAAAAAGACACTGCCTCCTGATGTGAAAGGACATGGAAGGAATTTGTGGCTTTCCCGCACTCCCCTAAATAGTCCATGAATGGAAAAGGCCAGAATGAGTTTAGGATGTGTAGCATCTTTGGCCTTTTCCTTACCCTAAGTAGCATTTCCTCTAAAGTTAATTATACAAGTTACTTTAATCACCTTTATCTGGCCCTGAACTCTGTTTCTCCTAGAATGAAGACAAAATATAAATTAAAATGAAACAGAAAAGCTTTACCAAAAAATTAACTAACTGAATTTTGAAAACTGAATTATAAAACAGTTTTTAGAAAGAAAATGTAGTTTTTAATATTTTCATGAACTTCAACTTGATTAACAGTGGTGTGGAGTTGGGGCGCCTGGGTGGCTCAGTGGGTTGAAGCCTCTGCCTTCAGTTCAGGTCATGATCTCAGGGTCCTGGGATCAAGCCCCGCATCAGGTGTTCTGCTCAGCCGGGAGGCTGCTTCCTCCTCTCTCTCTGCCTGCCTCTCTGCCTACTTGTGATCTGATCTCTCTCTCTCTGTCAAATAAATAAATACAGTCTTAAAAAAAAAAGACTGGTGTGGAGAATTCCTCAGGGTCCTAATTTTAGTAATACACCAGGATTATGTGTTATTAACACACCATTTATTAGTATTTGATTAAATACCTTGGTATTAAAATTGTTTAAGCACTTCAATATTGGACCATATAAAATCTTTTTCTTTAAGATTTTGTTTTAGAGAGGGGAGAATGCAAGTGAGGGAGGGGCAGGGGGGAGAGAGAGAATCTCAAGCAGATGCCCCACTGAGCTTGGAGCCCAATGTGGGGCTCACAACCCTGGGAACATGACCTGAGCTACAATCAAGAGTTGGACACTTAACTGATTGAGCCACTCAGGCACCTCTAAAATCTTTTTTTTTTTTTAGTGTATTTGTTTGTTTGTTTGTTTGTATTTCAGTAGTCTCTACACCCAGTGTTGGGCTCAAGCTCAGGACTCTGAGATCAAGAGTCACAGTCACATACTCTTCTGCCTGAGCCAGTCAGGTGCTCCAGCAACCATATAAAATCTTGACCATAGTATTACTTTCCTAGGTTATTTATTTATTTATCCCAGGTAAATTATTTTATTTATATTCTGTACAAGTTGTACAATCTACAACCACCTACCTTCACCTTTTAGAAAGATCTGAGATCCTGAATTAGATTCTGAATTAATGATGTTTTTACCTCTTTATTCAACTAAATTTTATCAGTACTCAGCGGATACAAATGTGATTTCCTGAGTTATATCAGTTCTGTGGTTTGCTATTTAATTCTGCTTTCCATTCTGAAAGAGTTCTTAGCCTTTGTTCATTAATCATAGGAAACAGTTGTGCAACATGCCTTGACATTAACTTGAACATCTAAAATTAGTCCTGCTACAATCAGTGGTTGGGAACAAGGTTTCAGTAGTTGGTGGCATGTGTTAAGTAGACATTGCAAGGTTGGAAGGAACTCCCTAGAAATAAGTAAGTCAGTTGCATTGTGTGTATATGTGCATGTACCTGTGAATATATGCAATTGAAGTTCCATTTGTATTAAGCAGATGAATAAATTACATCTCTTACTATAAATGCATCATAAGCACCTTTGCTTATGCACTGTGCTGTTTAATTATTTCAAAAGAAAAATATATTTGAAAACTTGGTATGCTAGAATGGATTTTTCTGCATGTTTTGTGATTTTCATTTTTTAAAGGAATAATTATATATACTATGCTTCAAGTAAATGGCTTTTTTTTTCCCTTTTCAGAATTTATAGAAACTCATTCACAAAAATGACATCCTGGTTGTATGAATGTCTTTGTGAAGCTGAACTTGCACAGTATTATCCTCATTTTACTGCCCTTGGCCTTCAAAAAATAGATGAATTAGCCAAGGTTACAATGGAGGACTACTCCAAATTGGGAGTCCATGACATGAATGACCGCAAACGTCTCTTCCAACTTATCAAAATTATTAAAATTATGCAGGAAGAAGATAAAGCAGTCAGTAGCCCCGAGCATCCTCTTCAGACAAACAGCCTATGCAGTAAGTCTCGGGAATCCAGAGCTGGCCCTCGAAGGCAACTCCATTTTGATTCTCCTGCTGACAACAAAGACAGAACTACCAACAACAGTGGGTTTGAAATGGGCAGTTTATCAGATTTTTCTGCAAATGAACAGAAGTCTTGTTACCTAAAAGTGCTGGAGCACATGCTGCCAGATGATTCCCACTACCATACAAAAACAAGAATGCTGAGTGCTGCAGCTGCTGGTTCCTATGTGCAAACAGAAACTAACACTTCACTCTTTTCATCAAATCACTTTTCTCCACTCCTGGGGGATTATGATAGTCCCATTATTCAAAGGGTCTCTCATGTTTCAGGGTATAACTATGGAATCCCTCATTCTTGTATCAGGTAATTATTTTTATCTTTTTTGGGGTGTGGGGGAGAGGGTAGCATCAGTCAAGGGCAAGCCTCTCCATGGCTGAGAGCAGCTACTCCTTATTTACAGAAAATTAGAGTGAACAGTTTCTGCAACAAATAGAAGTACCTTGGTGGGGGAAGGTTCATGAGGAATTGGGATTTTCCAGATGGGAGAAAGATGATACTGTTCATGTATGTCAGACAGCTGCTACTTGCCAGGATCTGCTATTATTCCATTAGCAGACCTATTTCTATTATTTATTATAGTGTAATGTGATACATCTAATGCATCCTTGAAGGTAAAATAGTTAACTAGCCTTCTGCAATGGATGGAATGTGTGTGCGTGTATGTATTCCACAGGATTTTTTTAAGGTTATCGAATTCACTTCAACTAACCAAGAGACATAAAGCTTAGTTAAAAACAAAGAACACGGGTGCCTGGGTGGCTCAGTGGGTTAAAGTCTCTGCCTTCGGCTCAGGTCATGATCTCAGGGTCCTGGGATGGAGGCCCACATCCGGCTCCCTGCTCAGCGGGGAGCCTGCTTCCTCCTCTCTCTCTCTCTGCCTGCCTCTGCCTACTTGTGATCTCTCTCTCTCTGTGTCAAATAAATAAATTAAAAATTAAAAAACAAATTAAAAAAAATAAAGAACATGTAGCTGAATTAAGTATGTCTGTGCAATTAGCTTACCTGTGCACATTGTAATACGGTCCTGATTTTGAGTGCTTTCTTCAATACCAGGCCTACAAGAACATATGATTTTGGTGATTGCAAAAGAGTAAGACACTTCAGATATAGTTTAGACTTGGAGAGTCAGGGTGACAATAAGTTATTTTCACCTAGTACTTTAAGTTAAATGTTGAAATAAGGTCCCTAAGAGCTGAAATATTGAATAATCCCTAATACCAGCACTGGTATAATAGAAAACATGTTCTTTTAAAAATAGCATAGTTGTTTGGTTATTTTAAAAGTTATACATGGTGAGTTATGGAGAAACAAAATACATTCCTAAGCCACATTTTTTTAAGGCTGTTATTCATACCTTAAAACAAGGTATATATTAATATCTGGCCTTACATTGGTTAAGGTTTCAGAGGATCTCATAACCAGCCAATTCTTTTATTCCCCCCAAAAAATAAAAGATCCAATTTTACAGGTAAAAGTACTTTTAGTAATTTGAAATACTTGGTGCATTTTATAGTATTTCTGAAAACTTTATTTCATTTAGTAGAGCACAAAGCATATAGTACTCTTTTCTTCTTTTAATTGTTAGAGAACTAGATTGTTCCATGACCATCAAAGCCAGGATTGTTGCTGTCCTATTGGTTAGCTCTGCTGAAAGACCAAATATTTTCTTGAATATTAGTCTTTTATTGAACAACACATAAAAATCTAAATTGGAATTACTTGTAAATAAAGATACCACTTTATACTATTTATTTGGACAGAGTGAATATTTTAGTTTAAATATTGCTATTTCATTTATTTGGCACATACTAAATACCACCTCTTCTAGGTCTGATTCTAGATGTAAAGATAATTAGGATATGTGGAGGCTCTTAGACTCTTCAGGGGAATGAGTGGGAAGACAACCATCTGGTGAGATAAGTGCTCTTATAAGAGGTTTATAGATGACAAACCCAGAGTGAAAGCTATTCTGTTGAGCTTTCTTACTTTTTATGTCATTATTTTATCACTCTTCCCACTCTTTATTATAGTAAGGAAATAGAGATAAAAAAGGACATTTTCCCCAATAACCCTCATATTATTTTCTCACCCAAATGTTTCTAAGTAGCAGTCAGGATTTCAGAACCCTGAGAAACTCCCTCACCAACTTAAGTCTTGCTGTTAGGATGTCATTCCATCCTAAAGTGCATTCTCTTGTCCAAAGTGCATTCTCTTTGGATGCCTCAAATCAGGTAAGCTCAAAATAAATTACTGGTCTCAAATTTTTTTTAAAGATTTTATTTATTTATTTATTTATTTATTTATTTATTTATTTATTTATTTGACAGAGAATGAGAGAACACAAGCAGGGGGAGTGGCAGAGGGAGAGGGAGAAGCGGGCTCCCCGCTCTGAGCAGGGAGCCTGATATGGGGCTTGATCCTAGGACCCTGAGATCATGACCTGAGCCTATGGCACATCTGCAACTGACTGAACCACCCAGGCAACCCTGGTCTCAGAATTTTAATAAACATCTAATGCATTTAGAGAATTTAAATAGATTTAACTCTGGCTGTCTTAACTTTTTATGTCAGAAAGATAGAGCTTATTTCTTCTAAGGAACACTGGGCCTTAATACCATAGCCTTCTAGGGGTACCTGAGTGGCTCAGTCAGTTAAACATCTGACTTGGGCTCAGGTCATGATCTCCGGGTCCTGGGGTCGAGCCCCATGTCAGACTCTCCACTCAGCAGGTTATCTGCTTGTCCCTCTGCCCACCCCACTCGTTCTTTCTCCCTCTCTCTCTCTCAAATAAATAAATAAAAGCTTAAAACAACAAAAAACCCAGAGCCTTTTAGCAGAAGAACATTCATTATTTTTTTGCCCCTTGAGTTGGAAAACTACAGTCCTTTTGACCACATGACCCATCCTCGAGTCCCTAGTCACTTTTGAAAAAGACTTTTTTCTGTCCTCTTTGATTAGATTTATATGATTAGGTTATTCTCCCCAATTACTAGAGATTTTGACACAGGCCCTTGTTAAAATAATGCATTATAAGTTTGTCTTTCTTATTTTAAAAAATCGAACAGATGCAGAAAAAGGGAGAATAAAACAATTCCCTATATGCCCATCATCCACTTTTAGTGATTTTCAGGATATTGCCACACAACCTCAAAATGGTACATTTTTATTTTTATTTTTATTTTTTTTAAAGATTTTATTTATTTCACAGAGGGAGAGAGATCACAGGAGGCAGAGAGGCAGGCAGAGGGGGGGGGGGGNCGATGCGGGCCTCGATCCCAGGACCCTGAGATCATGACCTGAGCTGAAAGCAGAGGCTTTAACCTACTGAGCCACCCAGGCGCCCAAAATGGTACATTTTTAAAAGTCTGCTGTATCTTGGTTAAAAAACAAAACAAAACATGGTGGGGCACCTGGTGGCTTAGTCAGTTAAGTGTCCAACTTTTTATTTCAGCTCAGGTCATGATCTTAGGGTTGTAAGATTAAACCCTGTGTTGGACTCCACACTGGGCGTGGAGCCTAAGATTCTCTCTCTCCCCCCCTTAAAAAAAAAAAAAACATGATTTAAAAGCCTGAAGTAGTCCTTTTTGGTCTATATTAGTACTATTGTATATATAGAACTATATTAGAAATTTTATTTGCTCCTTTTTACTAATTTATATCCTGGCAAAAAGTAATTTTCCGTCCAGTTGGAGGGTTCAGAAAATTAAAATTGATATGAAACAATTATATAGTGAAATATCTAGTGTAAAGTCTATTACAAAGGCTTTTTAGGGGGCTATTAATCAAATTCTAAAGTATAAAGAAAGGGAATAATTTGTCTTGCCTAAGACATTCTTAGTATATGGACCAAAGGCATTGATCCTGATAAACTATTTTCAAGAATCCTATGTACTTAGGTTAAGTGGAATTTCTATATAGGTAAATGGTCAGTTGTTAGAGCAATGCATATATACCCTCTTTAGGCTCAGTAAGTAAACCTGATAAATTTTGTATCCCTAACTCAAGGAATATTTCATCAAATATTCTAACTGTTAAGGTTGATAGTTCACTAAGTCAGAGCCAAAGAACTGCATCTTAATAGAAGGGTGATAGTGGTAGGCAGCACCAGTCATAAAATTGTCCTGGGAAGAAGAAATACAGGATTGTGTTCTAACAAACACATATCAGGTGGACAAAAAGAGGAAGAAAGCAAAACAAAGGGAGGGGCAGAGTATACTTAGGAGGAACAAAGGAGAAGTACCTAATTCAAGGTATTTAGTAAACCCAGGTAGGATAAAAAAAGAAATTAGATTGAATGGTCAAGAAAACAGTAAATGAGGGCACCTGGGTGGCTCAGTCATTTAAACATCTGCCTTCAGCTTGGGTCATGATCCCAGGGTCCTGGGATTGAGCCTCGCATCGGGCTCAGTGGGGAGTCTGCTTCTTCCTCTCCTCCGCTGCTTGTGCTCTCTCTCTCTCTAATAAATAAATAAAATCTTTTTTAAAAAAGAGAAAACAGTAAATGCATAAGAATAATTGGATTGAGAGGAAGAGGGGTGGTTACAACATACTTTGTGTGATTTTGAGGATTAACCAGCCTGATTTGAGGGGACATATAGAAAAAACATCCACCATTAAAAGTTTTTGGAAGACCACATCTAGAAGCCAAACACAAAAGCCTTAGAGCTAGAGCAACTCTTAGGGTTTGGGGTTTTTTTTTTTCGTTGTTGTTGGCAGGACAAAGGATGGACTGGATTAGGGATAGAGATAGAAGTAATCAGGAGGATTTAGTTAATAAAAGAATTTTCTATATAGCTAATATGTATAAAGTTACATATTAGAGTGTTGATACTGAAAAATTTATACATAAATATGTTGTGTAATGTATATATAAAATGTGCTAATATTTTGACCTCTTAAGTAGCCTTATCCGATTTTTAAAAATTAAAGCCATCTTACCAATATGTATCAGACAGAACACCTCAGAGAAAGAGAATCCTTGGACTGAGATGGAGAAAATCAGAGTTTGTGTTCGAAAACGCCCTCTGGGCATGAGGGAGGTACGTCGTGGAGAAATTAATATTATTACTGTAGAAGACAAAGAAACTCTACTTGTTCATGAGAAGAAGGAAGCAGTTGACCTTACGCAGTATATTCTGCAGGTATGATGCTTTTCTTTTGTGTTTGGAACTAATATTATCAAGTGTGTCAATTTTTTGCTTTTATTTGAATGGCAACATACAAATTCTAAAATTCAGTTTCTGCTTTGGGTGTTGGCATTCATTCCTGATATAAATCATTAATACCTTGGGCCTTCATTTTAAAAAAATACAGTACAATGGGGAAAACAATAACATAATTTCTGTACTCTAGGATCATAGAATCATCATACATTCACTTAACACATTTTATATGGATGTAATTATACCTCTTTGGCAAAAGTGGGGACTGGGGGGATAAAAAGAATGTAGTGGATTGATGGTAGATAGGACTAGTCACTGAATGTATGCCCCAGAGTGACTCTGAAGTGATCCCATAGTCAGTCTCAATTCTTGCCTGTCTCTCACAGTGTGAACTTACTCTTCTGAGTGTAAGTCTGGAGTTAATGATGGAGGATATGTTTTCGAGCAATAAAGTTCCAAATTGCCACTCACCTGCTTATTTTGATTCTCAGCTTTCTTTGGGCTTAGATACAACTTGGTGGAAATTGGACTCTTGAACAGGCTACTTTGTATAGGGTAGATTATAGTGAGTAAATGTAATCCAGGGATATGATTTCACTTTTACATCTAACATATAAGGATTTAAATAAAATGCTAGTAACTTAGACACATAAGAAAATGTTCACTCCCTGCCATAAAGATCACAAAAAGTCTGAGAAGAAAGGGTTTGGTATTGAAAGAACTTATTTCAAGCAGATAGATACCCTTGCAATAACTCTTCAGTCTCCTATGGAAGCAGCAGGCCCATAGATGGAAGCCCGTAATTTAGGTACTCACAATTATGAAGCAATTGTAAATAATCTAAAACAGGATAATCCACCAGATGTTAAGATTTGGGAATTCAGGTCTTTCTTAATCTGAATCTGCCTCCCTAAACATATTATATTCATACATACTATTCTCTCTTTTGCTGTCTTGCCTCAAAACCCAGTGACTGATAGAAAAAAAGTGGTGAGTAATCTCTTATGCTAGCATATCACCTTAGTCAGCTGAGATTTTACTCTCCTGGAATAAATATATTAACACTGAAGTCAAATTGTTATCACTGGGGCACCTGGGTGGCTCAGCGGGTTAAGCCTCTGCCTTTGGCTCAGGTCATGGTCTCAGGGTCCTGGGATCTCTGCTCAGCAGGGAGCCTGCTTCCTCCTCTCTCTGCCTCTCTGCCTACTTGTGATCTCTCTCTCTCTGTCAAATAAATAAGTAAAATCTTTTTTAAAAATGTTATCACTTTCCCCCTCTTTTATATGTTGATCAACTTTTTCTTGATTATCAAAATTGGGTTTCACAGCAACATTCAAAGTAATCCACTGAGTCTGTCCGTGGGCACTAAATTACTAGGCCACTCTATAAACAACCCAATCACTTTAACAGCCTTATTGACTGCTGGTCAATGCACAGTCTATTAGGTCTAGGTGGGAGGTATTTATTTTGAAGATGGTCTAAATGCCAATTAGTTATAATGTTATCTAGTTCCATGTCTACTTATAACCATAGTAATAGCCCTGTCCAGTCACCATACCCCAGAAGTCCTTAATGATGCTTCTGTCACAGTAATTCCCTCAAGGAATCGTCTTATCTTTTGTATTTTTCCATTATCCCAAAACATAATAACCTTACTTCTTTGTCATTACCATTGGTCAATACTTATTGAACACCCATAGTTTTCATAGCACTTTTTCTGCAGTTTGAACTTTGGACCTTTGCTCTTATAGGTCAGAGTCGTTACCTATCAATGCCATATACAAGTGCTGAAAGGGCTTTTACCCCCTTTTCTTAAGTGGAAAGAAGAAAAAGGAGGTTCATAGCAAACCTAGAAAATATTGATCCTAGATTCCTTGGGCTTTAATTTTTAAACTTATTCAAGAATTAAAACACTAGGTTTATATAGCCATTTAATTAAATATCCTATCCTTTCAAATCTTTTGTTACTTAGTGTGTATATGATCATATACATGCAGTGTGCTTTCCTACTTACCATTAAATTTTGTCTCAATGAGGTGCCCGGGTGGCTCAGTCGGTTAAGCGGCTGCCTTTGGCTCGGGTCATGATCCCAGGGTCCTGGGATTGAGCCCCACATCGGGCTCCTTGCTCCTCGGGAAGCCTGCTTCTCCCTTTCCCTCTCCCCCTGCTTGTGTTCCCTCTCTTGCTGTTTCTCTCTGTCAAATAAGTAAATAAAATCTTTTTTTAAAATTTAAAAAATAAATTTTGTATCAATATGTGAAAGGACAAGGAAGCGAATTTGTATATATTTCATCCCAGCTTAAATAAAGAAATATACATAGAAAAAAGAGATGGTACTGAATATATATCAAAAAGTCAGTAGTGGCTCTCTCTGGGTAGTAAGATTTATAGATAATTTGATTTTCTTCTCTGTTGTTTTCCATGTTTTTAAATTTTTCTATAATCAGCATGTTATTTTTATATAAAATAAAAACTTTTGAGTAAGATGGATTCATGTATTTCAAAATCAAAACATATAAAAGGGTATGCACTGTGGCGCCTCGGTGACTCAGTCGATTAAGTGTCTGCCTTAGGCTCAAGTCATGATCCCAGGGTCCTGGGATTAAGCCCCATATCAGGCTCCCTGCTCAGCTTCAGTGGGGAGCCTGTTTCTCCCTCTCCCTCTGCCTGCCATTCCCCCTGTTTGTACTCTCTCTCTCTCTGTCAAATAAATACATAAAATCTTTAAAGAGAAATTTTTTTAAAACATGCAGTGAAAAGTGTCCTGCTAATCATATTTCCTCCTTGAAGTCAACCACTATTACCTGTTCTAAGTCTTTCTTTCCAGAGCTATTTTATAAATACATATTACTTTTATAATCTGAAAATACTTATTTAAAAAATTATGGTTGGGCGCCTGGGTGGCTCAGTGGGTTGAAGCCTCTGCTTTCGGCTCAGGTCATGATCTCAGCGTCCTGGGATCGAGGCCCGCATCGGGCTCTCTGCTCAGCAGGGAGCCTGCTTCTTTCTCTCCCTGTCTCTCTGCCTGCCTCTCTGCCTACTTGTAATCTCTCTCTCTGTGTCAAATAAATAAAATCTTTAAAAATAATAATAATAATAAAAAATAAAAAATTATGGAACTTTGTTCATTACAAGGCTAAAGTGAGTATTAATACAACCTAATTGATAAAGTATGATCAAATGAAATATATGTGATGCAAAGGACTTTATGAAATATATGTATATATATTTAGATATCTTGTGCTAGCATTTCTTATATTTATGTAATATATGTTAATTACAATAATCTTGCATGTTCACATATCTTTCATTAAGGATATTTACAGAAGTACTGGGAAAATCAGTACATAAAACCTATTGGAAGGAAGGATACTAATGCCTTTAATCAGTAAGTGTTTTCTAAGGTGTTTACTCAAGAGCTAAAGTTATTCACAGGCACTCGTAGAAGAAGAGAAAGAATAGCCACATACTCAATGAAGTGAAAGAAAATTTTTAAAAATTCCCACATTTATGTTCATTTTTTTCTTATTTTCCTGAGAAATGCCAAAAAATATATTAGAAATATATTTTACTTTTTATTATTGCCATTTTCAAGTTTATTCAAAAGTACAGTGAACCCCTATGTACCTACAACCCAGATTCAACAGTTAAAACATTTTATTCTTAAAATCCTATCATATATTTCATACCCCTAAAAGCTCACAGATCTTTTTATTGTGCTGCACAGATTCGTTATTTTCTAGCTTTTGGTGATATTTTGTAACTGATAAATTCAACTTTGTGGCCCCAATTTCTGCTAAGGTGACCTAACAAATTTCTATTCTAATGTAATGGTACACGAAACAGAATCAAACCTGGGTAGAATGACCCATGCAATAAATTGGCCCAAATTCACTTTGCTGGATTTTCCCTTAACTGGATATTTAGAGCAGGCCCGAGAGGTAGCAGAAGAAAGGACCCTCATGTCTCATTCATTGTGTATGGACTGCCATTATTACACTACAGTCAGGCTTGAAATTAGGATTTTTACTCAGAGATAGTTGGGCTGCCAATAGCCTGTAAGTTATGCAAATGATTATGTCTGCTGAATTAATGCTTTCCAGACCCAGTTTAATAGGGTCTTCTGTCTTTTTCCAGATTATCATGATTTTTCATTTGGGGATCATCTTGGACTACTTTCTCTCCCCATCGAGTCATATCCAGACAGTTGCCAAATTTTTCATGCATCCATCTCCTCTTTATTTTCGTTGTCATCGAATTTAGACCCTTCTTAAGTCACCACTGGATTACCAGTGTCCCTCTTCTTAGTCCACTCACATTGTGAAGCCAGATTAATCTTCCAGTTAAATGGCTCAGATCATCCCTTTCTTTTGCAAAGTTTTTTACTGTCTTCCCACTATTGCTAAATTAAATATGAACATTCCATCCTTAAGGCTAGTGTCCCAATACCCATGCAACATAGTCCTAACTCATTATTCGAGCCTTCTGTTTCACCTTTCTACCTACCAAGATCCTATGTTTCAACCACACTCAATCTTCTCTGTTCCCTAAACGTTCCTTGTGCTTTCCTGATTTGACTGTTGCTCATGTTTTCCCTGTGGCTGGAGTATCTTCCCTGCCTCCATCTCTACCTCTTAAATTCCTCTTCTTCCCTATGGCTCTTTCTGTGTGCAGTCTTTTCATAATGTCTTTCCCAATCAGAAGGAATATGTTTTTCCTTTGAATTCCACATGTGCTTTATCTCTCAAATTTTTTCTAGCTTAGAATCATTTGTGTACTTGTCTGGATTCACATCTTTAGGTGGGAGGGAGGTAAAAGTAGGGTGATCTCTGTGTCTTTGGGCCCTTTAAAGTGCCTACTGCAGTTATATATATTACCAACTGAGCAATAAATGTTCATGGAATTAACATGTTCATGTTCATGGAAAGCTCAGCTGTGGGGACTCATGGGTGGTTCACTTGGTTTAGCATTTGTGTTTGGCTCAGGTCATGATCTCCGGGTCCTGGATTGGGCTCCCTGTGTTAGGCTCCCAGATCAGTGGGGAGTCTGCTTCTCCCTCTACCCCTAGCCTCCCCACCCCCCGCTTGTTCTCTCTCTCTCTCTCAAAAAAATAAAATCTTTTAAAAAGGAAAGAAAAGGTCAGCTGTGTAACCTATGAAATGGAAGTCTTCCTCTAGAAAACTGCCAAATTTCAAATATGCTGGCCTTAGCTGGGCTATGAGGATAATCCCTATAGAATTCATTTCTCCTGGACCTAAGGAGGATTGGCTCACTTTTGTACTCATCAATTTATTTCACTTAAGAAAGAACAAAAATTGTGTGCTTTAGTTTTTATATTGTAAGAACATGTCTACAGAGATCCTCAAGTAGAATGGGCCTGTCATTTGATAGTTATTGATTGCTTATTTATCTCTAAGTTTGTCATAGTTACTTAATTAGTTAAAAAACATGCTTGCACATTTATTATATGTGGTGAAGAAATAGAATAGTGGTGAAGAAAATCCAGAAAATGTCTCTTTCTATAAAAATCACATTTCTTTTTCAGCATGTTTTTTATTTTGATGAAGTCTTTGGTGAAGCATGCACCAATCGGGATGTATACATGAAGACTACTCACCCACTCATTCAGCATATTTTCAATGGGTATGGTAGACATTATTTGCTTTTCTTGCTTTATACTTTCTGTAACAGATTCCTTTATAAATATCATTTATGTTTTTCAGTTTTTGAATTAGACATGAATTTGTGTTTTAATCTGATGAATTTAGACTCTTCTAAAGAGTGCGTTGTCTCTATAGGATTTACCAAGCATTCAGAAATTTTCAGCAAAAATATAAGTTGTCAACAATATAATTTCATCAAAGTCCTCAGAATAAAAAGTTTTAAGTGGTTTAGTTTGAAATTTGGTAATGGGAATTATGTATTCTGCCTATATTTCAGTTGCTTTTTTCATTGGAGTGGGATAGATAAGTGATTATCATCTGTTTTTTATAGATATATTTTTTTAAATTTTGAAATAATTATTCACACTCAATAAACATTAAATGGGACCAAAAAGGGACTTTTGTTGTTTATTCAAAATATAGGCACGTATAGATAGAAAATGCCAAACAGCCTACTAGTATCACTGATTCCAGAGCTGTTTGACTTTTTAAAAATAATTTTTATAACTTTAAAAATATTGAGGTATAATTCACATATAGTTAGATGCACAGATCTTCAGAAGTATTCAGGTTTGATGAGTTTTGGTAGTTGTACATATCCAAGTAACCAATACCTCAAAGAAGATAATAGACCATTCCCATCACCCCAGAGAGTTCTCTTGAGTCCCCTTTTAGTAAATCTCCACTTCCACCCTTAGGTCTTACACAATCACTGACTTGCTTTGTGTCGCTATAGATTAGTTTTGCCTGTTCTAGAATGTTACAGAAATAGAATCGTTCCCATATAGGTTCTTTTATGCTTAGCTTAGCATAATGTTTTTTTATATTAGTACATGTTGCATGTATCCATAGTTTTTATTGCTGAGTAATATTCCTTTCTATGAATATACCACAATTTATCCAATTTCCTATTGATGGACATTTGGGTTATTTCCAGTTTGGGACTATTGTGAATAAAACTGTATGAACATCCTTGTACAAGTCTTTTTCTTGGACATGTTTTCATTTATCTTGAGTGAAACCTGGAAAGGGAATCTCTGGGTCATAGGATAGGTGTGTGTTTATAAGAAAGTGTGAAACTGTTTTCCGTACATGCATTTTCTATTCCCAATGGTGATATATATGAATTGCATTTCTTTCTCTTTTTTTATTTCTTTTTTTTTTTTAAGATTTATTTATTTGAGAGAGCATGGACAGGAGTGTGGCAGAGAGGGGTAGGGGCATTCTGTGAATTGCGTTTCTACATCCTCACCATATTTGGTATTGTCAGTCTTTATTTTAGCCAATCTAATGGGAATGTAACTTGATCTCATTGTTGTTTGAATTTGAATTTTCTGAATGCCTAATGATATTGAGAATCTTTTTTTATGTTCATTGGCCATTCAGATAACTTCATTTGCCCAATTTTTTTTTGTTTTTATTGTTGTTTTGTAGATATTATTAAAATTATTTTTTATTCTGAGCAGGCTGAAAAAGTGAAATACCTTTCAGGTTAGATTTCTTTTGCCCCAAATCTAGGGAGTACTTTTTAAGAGAGCAAGTTTCTAAAGTTAGAATTTGAATGTTAGAACAGTACCAATTAAAAAATAAAAGGCGCAGGGGCGCCTGGGTGCTTGAGTCAGTTGAGCTTCAGACTCTTGATTTTGCCTCAGGTCATGATCTCTGGGTGGTGAGATTGAGCTACCCATGGGAGTCTGCTTGAGATTCTCTTTCTCTCCCTCTGCTTCCCCCTCTTTCTCTCCCTCTCCCTCCCCGCCCCCACCGCTTGTGCACACATGCCTGTGTGCTCGCTCTCTGTCTCTAAAATAAATAGATAAATCTTTAAAAAAGAGGTACGAGTTAAGTGCATCCATTCTGCAAAGGGTAATAAGAGATTTTTCATACCCATATTTGTTGTTTTTCAAAAAGCTCATCACTAAAATGTTCAGAAGATGGGGCACCTGGGTGGCTCAGTCGGTTAAGCTTCTGACTTGATTTCTGCTCAGGTCATGATCTCACAGTTGTGAGATCAGGTCCCAAGTTGGGCTCAGCACTGCTTGGGATTCTCATTCTCCCTCTCCCTCTCCCCATACCCCACTCACATTTTCTTTCTGTCTTTCTCTCTATGTCAAAAAAAAAAAAAAATTCAGAAGACAAGATAGGTACTATTCTTTAGTCTCATTCTGCTAAATCTTTAGTGTGTTCACATTTTCCTCCTTTAATCCTTTTCCTCACTCTGCCTCTGCCAGTGTATTCAAGTGCCTCTACAGCCAGGAGCCTGGATTCAAAAGACAAGGAGTAACTGGTCTCTGCTTAAGCCCCTTAAATCTGGTTAGCTACCATCTCTTTCTTTTCACACTTACATTGTTCCTTTGCTGTTGTCCTCTTACTTGTTCTTTGGTTTCTTTCTGGCTTCAGGCTCCTTTCTTCATGTTCATCTCTCTGCCCACCTCTAGTATCCCCCTACCTCTGTGTCTGTACATAGACTTTTCTTCTTGGTGCAGGTAGCTACTTTTATCATTAAGCCATACAATTCCTGTTCAAGAGTCTGTAATAGCTGCTTACTATTTAACATTATGGTCACTTTCTACTCTGTACTTCATAGTTGGGCCTCTGGTGCTCAGATAATCTTGGCCTCTAGCTCCTCTGAAAACATCTGATTGGCAAGTTAGTCTCCCAATTCTTCTCTCCACCTCTTATTCTGCAGTTCTTCACATTCATACCCACACACACACACACCCAAATGCAAGAATAGTGATTCTTAGAATCACATGATGTCAGGGCTAGAAGGGATCTTAAAAATCAAGTAACCCATTAATTTATTAATGAATGTGAAAACTGAGGGCCTTAAAAAAGCCCTTTTTGTAAGTCCTTCCTCAAATACTTTGCTTACACTGATTTTTACCTCCGTCTAAACTTACTTAATGTTTATGAGTAATCAGTACCACCCTGATCATCTTATGGTCTTCCTTTATTTATTGTATTTATTTTAATTCTCTATTACTTCTTTCATCAAAATTACCTTTTAGGATTAAGGCAAAATCATCTTCTCCAGAATTCTCTAGAGCATGGGGTCCTTATCTTATGGTACAACCAGTTCCATAAAAAAAATTCCTATTAAAAAAAACTCATGGACTGCTTTGAGAATATTTTTTCTTCTTCCTGTGTTTTTATAATGTAAAGCCCTCCTCTCCTTAAAGGAGCATATGCTTATAGCTGAATTTTACCAGCTATAAACAGGATTCTGTTTCCGACTTTTGTCATGAAAAATCTGCGTGTAGATTAGCATTTCTCTTAGTACATATGTTATACAAATGACTTTTTCCCCTAGAGGCAATGCCACTTGCTTCGCATATGGACAGACAGGTGCTGGGAAGACCTATACCATGATAGGAACTCATCAGAACCCAGGACTCTATGCTCTGGCTGCCAAAGATATCTTCAGGCAACTAGAAGTGTCCCAGCCAAGAAGACACCTCTTCGTGTGGATCAGCTTCTATGAAATCTACTGTGGACAACTTTATGACCTCTTAAATAGAAGAAAAAGGTACTGATTATGAGTGGGAAACTGTATTTTTGTGGATCATTGTTTTAGGCCAGAGTCCCACAGAATCACTGACTCATGGGATTTGATGCGAGTCCTTGTTATATTAGTGCCTTTTTGTGAAATTAGTCTCCTGAATCCGATGCATATTTTTTTAAACTGCCAGGTCCGCTAGAGAAAAATGTAAATTAGCCTTCCATTAGTATTTTTTTTATTAAAGATTTTCTTTATTTATTTGACATAGATCAGATCATAGGCGGGCAGAGAGAGGAGGAAGAAGGCTCCCCGCTGAGCAGGGGGCTTGAACCCAGGACCCTGGGATCATGACCTGAGCTGAAGGCAGAGGCTTTAACCCCTTGAGCCACCCAGGCGCCAGTATTTTTTTTTCAAGTGATCAGTATCCTAATGTTTATCACAAGACTCCCTTTTATTTTGGTCTATGAAAAAGGTCATGATTTCAGGAAGTCAGGATATCAACATGTACTTAAATTCCTTCCCATTCTTTAACCTATTATTACACTGGAAGAACTATAAATAATGTTTCCTGCTTGCTTATTTTTTTTCTTTCAATAATCTTAGGGTAAACTTAATGATAGTTGTCTTTTTTTTTTTTTAAGATTTTTATTTATTTATTTGACAGATCACAAGTAGGCAGAGAGGCAGGCGGAGAGAGAGGAGGAAGCAGGCTCCCCGCTGAGCAGGCAACCCGACTCGGGGCTCCATCCCAGGACCCTGAGATCATGACCTGAGCCGAAGGCAGAGGTTTTGACCCACTGAGCCACCCAGGCACCCCAATAATAGTTTTCTGAAATCAGTAAAAAGAAAATCTCTCTTCACATTAGACTTTTAGCTCTTATAAGTCTTAAGCTGTTGCCCTTGCCATGTAATATGGTAATTTAGAAATGGATATAGTAACTGACTTTAAATCCCTATTGTATTTTTCTGGTGAAAAGTTTGTTTAGGTTGAAACAGATGACTTTAATTGAGCAAGAAGCAGTGAAGTTGTGAAGGTACCAACTGACTGGGAGAAGGAGAGATGGAATACAGGAGGTGGAAGGATAAAAGGGTGTCAAAATAGAATTAACCAGACCTGTGACATGTTGGGAGTAGCCACACCAAGTGGAGAGAGTTGAGGCTAAGTGCAGTGGAAGGCTGGGGAAGCCAAATCAATTATAGAAACTAGCTCAAGGGGCGCCTGGGTGGCTCAGTCATTAAGCGTCTGCCTCCGGCTCAGGTCATGATCCCAGGGTCCTGGGATCGAGCCCTGCATCAGGGCTCCCTGCTCTGCGGGAAAGCCTGTTTCTCTCTCTCTCCCACTCCCCTTGGCTTGTTTTCCCTCTCTCAATGTGTCTCTCTCTGTCAAATAAATAAATAAAATCTTAAAAAAAAAAGAAAGAAAGAAAGAAACTAGCTCCAGCAAAGGTATCCTAGCCCCTGCAGAGCTATCCAAAAGGATGTGCAAATCCCACATGCTCCAGGAAAGAGTTGGAATGGGGGGTGGGGATAGACGAGCAGCAGAGTCCTGTAGGGAGAGCATGATAGGGCAGGCCCCCACGGTAGAGAGGCACTAGGGTATTGAGTCGGGAAACTTGAGAAGCCAGCAACTAGGCTTAGGCAGACCACCATCTGTGGGCTATTCCAGAGAAAAGGAGACCTTCGGGTGTGCCACAATTCAGAGAAGGTACTGGTGTTCAGGGTTCAGTCCTAAACAGCAACTGCCAAATAAGGGAGGGTTCTGCTCTGGGTTTGCTTTGTAGAAGAGTTGCTTTTCTTTTCTACCCTCTCTTTTAGTTTTGAAGCCTCACGTTAGCTCAATCACAGCTTCTCTTCCAAGCCCCAGCACTCTTATTTAGGAGCCCTTTCCAGTCAGAATGCAGCCAGGCACTGGGATGCTAGCGCATCTGGCTCTGGGGCTCCCAAACAGACCTGGTTCAACCACTACCCACTGACAAAATCCAAAGTCAGAAAAATGAGTCGTGGTGAAACAAAGGAATTTATTTCAGTGAGGCCAACACCAGGAAGACAGCCGACTACTAACATTTCAAAGACTGCCTCCAACATGCCAGAAATACTACTAGGGTTTAGTAGTTGTTGTTGTTGTTGTTGTTGTTGTTGTTGTATTTGGTTTTCTTAAAGATTTTATTTATTCGAGAGAGAGCACAAGTGAGGGGAGGGGCAGAGGGAATGAGAGAATCAGATTCCCCACTGAGCATGGAGCCTGATGCAATGCCAGGCTCCATCCCAGGACCCTAAGATTATGACCTGAGCCGAAGGCAGCTGCTTAACCCAACTGACTAAGCCCCCCGAGACCGACTTTTTTTAACTTCTAGGTTTATATAAGGAAAATACGGACAAAGGTTGGTGGGTGGACGCAGGTGGGCGGTGAAGTTGATCATTTTCTTGGGGTCAATCATGGGTGGGGTCTTCCTGGCTCAGGGCAGTCCTTATTGCTTGAGGGAGTAGTGGGGGTAGTTTGGGTTCCCTTATGGGGTTGCTTTGCCTGTAGGGTCTTTTCTCTGAAGAGATAAGCTGGAAAGAACTTAATCAATTAGGAAGTTTAAGGTCAAAATGGGGGTAATCGAAATCCTCTTTGTTTAAAGAACAGTTGGCAGGAAAATAAAAGCTGTTGTGTGTGTGTGTGTGTGTGTGTGTGTGTGTGTGTGTGTGTGTGTGTGTGTGTGTGTGTCAGTGTGTGTGTGTGTGTGTGTGTGTGTGTGTGTGTGTGTCAGTGTGTGTGTCAGTGTGTGTGTCAGTGTGTGTGTCAGTGTGTCCGTCCGTCCATTAGATAGGGTGAAGGGACAGTCAGGCTATCTAGTCAGCTATTTGAGTGCAGTTCTTTAATGAATTACTCAGATATGTTACCCTGTATATTTGCATTCTTTAACTGTAGCCAAGGGGATGGGATATGCTAACTCCTGGCTTTTGAAGTTTCTTTTTAGGGCTCACTAGGGAAGACCCACACTTACTCTGCAAGTGTCTTGGGCTGTGGGTGTTTTCTTTTTGTTTTTCTATATCTGGTTAATTGGCTAATATCTCTTTTGCCTGTCTTCCTGGGACTTTTGAAATGTCCTGTTTCACTGATGGAACCCTTTCTTTTTGTTTAGAGTTGTTATGCTTTATCCTCTTTATCTTTTTTTTTTTTAAGATTTTATTTATTTATTTGTCAGAGAGCGGGAGAGAGCACACGCTGGCGGAGTGGCAGGCAGAGGCGGAGAGAGAAGCAGGCTCCCTGCTGAGCAAGGAGCCCCATGTGGGACTCCATCCAGGACCCTGGGATCATGACCCTAGCCGAAGGCAGCTGCTTAACCGACTGAGCCACCCAGGCATCCCTGTCTTTTATTTTTTAATAAATTATATTTCCTAAAAGTAAGATTCAACAAAGGTGAACAGAAACATATATGCTCAGTGCACCTCTTTTTTTTTTTTTGGACACAGAGTACCAGCAGGGGGAGTGGCAGGGAAAGAGAGAAGCAGGCTTCCACTGAGCAGAGAGCCCAATGTGGGGCTTGATCCCAGGTCCCTGGGATCATGACCTTAGCCAAAGACAGACGCTTAACCAACTGAGCCACCCAGGTGCTCCCTCAGTCCACCTCTTCAGCTAGAAACCAAAGCTTATGATCTTCAAATTAACTTTTTTTTAAAAGATCTAATTGGCTTTACTAAATAATTAATGAATCAGGCATTATTCCATCTAGCAAGTAGAGGGGACGTACAAGGAACTGTACAAAATGGAAAGGAGGGTGGAGCAAGAAAGTAGCAAAAGAAAAGATCACCTTCCTTTGTGAGGTGGATTAAGTGGATTACTTCATTTTCCTTTAGGGGGGATAGAGAGGGCCCATGTGACAGATTACCTCGCTGGTGCTTATCAGAAAATTTCTGATTGATGGGTATAAAACACATTTCTGGGGGAGGTTGAAACTGCAATTAGGTATGAAGTCCCAAATTAACTCTTAAAAGTAGAGGTTACATAGTTTTTATACCGTTATATAAAAAGTGATAGAAATATACCTTTTGCCTATAAGATTTAAAAATCTAGCAGTATATTTTGGACTGTCCATTAGGAACTTTTCTGGGGTGAGCGCAGGTTGTAGGTGTAGGGCCTAAGAAAGTATGTTCAGGAATGACATGAGGGCTCCGAAAGCTAGATCCTTGTTTTATTCCAGAAGCCTGACTATTCCAATAGTTGTTTCTGGTAGGTCACAGGGATTGGTGAAGTTGTTTTCCTCCAGTCCTTCTATACAAATTTGGAAACTTGGGGTGAAACATAAACTAAGAAAAAAATTTTTTTAGAGGTACCTGAGTAGCTCAGTTGGTTAGTCTGACTGTTGCTTTCTGCTCAGGTCATGATCTCAGGGTTGTGGGAATGACTCCTGCGTCAGGCTCCCCACTCAGTGGGGAGTCTGCTTGTCCCTCTCCCTCTGCTCTTCCCCCCCCATTACTCTCTCTCCCTCCAATAAATAAATAAATCTTTAAAAAAATTTTTTTAGGAAATCATTTTCTTTTTTGGCTATAAACTGGAATTCCATTCTTAACCTCAATCACTATCTTATTAAGGGAGAAAATTAATCTTAGATTAATAGATTTAATATGTGCCCCTTGATGTATCTGGTTAAGTAATGATGATAGACCATAACCTTACACATAGGCCTGAGAAATTCAGTGATAGCACCACATCTTCCTTCCTCCCTTGGAAGATATATCAAGACTCCTTATGTTGGAAATAAAGTAGAACCCCACTTATACTGGCTTAGGACTGGATATGGGATCTGTGCTGGTCCAATCAAAATAAAGTCCTAGTTTCTGGTTGTTAGGTGGCTGGGAGTGAGATGGCTTAAGCTATTTAGGGAAGTCATTTGCTCACATAACTAGGAAGCCTAGAGGAGAATCAGACCATAGGACCTGTTTATTCTGGGAACTCCAGGATGTTATAAGAACCCAGTTTCTTTGCTCAGCTCTGCCTCTGTGATTTTAGCTTCCGAAACTGGCTCTCTAGTGGATAGAGAATGGCTGCCACTGCTCCCAGGACTGCATATACTTTCACTTCCAGAAAGAAAGAGAGTAATAGCATCTCACTCCCAAGCACCTAACAACCAGAAACTAGGACTTTATTTTGATTGGACCAGCAGAGATCCCATATCCAGTCCTGAGCCAATCACTGAAGCCACGATTATACCCTCCACTGATTGGTATAGGTCTGAATCATATGTTCATTCTTTTAATTGTAGCCAAAGATCCTGACCATCTCTGAAGCCCAGGGCTGGGGTCAGGGAGGTGTGGCAGTGGGTGGGGAGGATACACACCAATCTCACTCAAATAACAGAACTGCTACCTAATAGGGGAATGATGCAGTGTTTTCTGGGGAGGCAAGAACAAAGTCCATTATACTGGGTCTGCCATACCAACCATGTTCTTGTATCTGCAGGCTCTTTGCAAGAGAAGATAGCAAGCACGTGGTACAGATAGTGGGACTGCAAGAGCTTCAGGTGGATAGTGTGGAGCTCCTCTTAGAGGTAACTCTTTCCTTACTACCTCCCCTCCCATCCCACCCCACAGTGGCCTAAGTACAGGGAAAGAATTCATTTTGCTATTTAGCAAATATAACAGACTCAGATTTAGCCAAAGGGCCATGACAAGCATGCCACTTCAACATTTGTAAAATGTGAGTCCTCTAAGAGAAAAGCTCCCTTCTTTACAGGGCTGTTGTCTCAGTGCCGTGGAGCATGTGGGAGAACCTAATGCATGAGCAGGATACTCTTGTGTTGGTTTCACAGGCTGCTAATGTGTAGTTTTCTATGGTAGTAGGAAAAGCTGCTGGAGAGAAATAGCTTTACTTTAAGTAAAAATTGTAATAGGTAAGGGGGTTCCTGGCTGGCTTAGTCAGTAGAGAATGTAGCTCTTGATCTCAGGGTTGTGAGTTTGAGCCCATTTTAGGTGCAGAGGTTACTTTAAAAAAAATTTATTTTAATAGGTAATACTTTCACATGGGTTCAAAATTCAAGAGATAATGGGGTGCCTGGGTAGCTCATTTGGTTGAGCATCTGAGTTTTGATTTCCACTCAGGTCATGATCTCAGGATCATGAGATCAAGCCCCACACTGGGCTCCGTGCTCAGCGTGGAATCTGCCTGTCCCTCTCCCTCTCTTCCTCCCTCTGCTGGTTCTCTCTCTCTCAAATAAATAAATAAAATCTTTGGGGGAAAAAAAGTTCAAGAGTTACAATGAAAATATCCCTTCCATTCTCTTTTCAAACTGAAGCAACTAATTTTAACTTTTTTTGTGTATCTTTCCAAATTTTTTTTTTAAAGATTTTATTTATTTATTTGACAGAGACACAGCGAGAGAGGGAACACAAGCAGGGGCAGTGGGAGAGGGAGAAGCAGGCTTCCCGCTGAACAGGGAACCGGATGCGGGGCTCAGTCCCAGTACCCTGGGATCTGACCTGAGCCAAAGGCAGACACCTAACGACTGAGCCATCCAGGTGCCCCCCAAAAGTTTTTTTTTCCAAAGGTATTTTTAAATCTTCTATTAAAAGTTATCTTCTGGGGCGCCTGGGTGGCTCAGTCCATTAAACTTCTGCCTTCAGCTCAGGTCATGATGCTGGGGTCCTGAAATCAGTTCTGCATTGGGCTTCTTGCTCAGCAGAGAGTCTGCTTCTCCCTCACCCTCTCCCTCTGTGCACTCTCTCTCAAATGAATAAATAAAAATATTAAATAAATAAATGTTATCTTTCAACACTTATTCATTATTAGATATAAACCTTACAAAACTACTAAGAATATAGAAAAATAAAGGGCACCTCCAATTTTCTATACACAATTCCCTATTCCCCATTCCCCACTGAGATATCTACTGTTAACAGTTTAAAATATTTTTTAAAAATGCACGTAGTTTAAAATATTAAATCTTTTTCCATACTGGTAATTTATTAATTTATGTACAAATATATTTTTGGTGACTCTTCCTTTAATGCAGTGGTCCTCAACCCTAGCTTTACATTGTATCATTAGGGAGCTTTTGTCCTTTTAGGTAAAAAAATGGTTTAACCATTTTTATTGTGAAAAATAGCACTCTACAAAAAAATGCCTAGAGCCTAAATGTATTTAGTATAAAGAAACCTCTTTTTTTCTTTTTTAAGATTTTATTCATTTGGGCACCTGTGTGGCTCAGTGGGGTTAATGCCTCTGCCTTCGGCTCAGGTCATGGTCTCAGAGTCCTGGGATCGAGGCCCGATCATGACCTGAGCCAAAGGCAGATGCTTAACTGACTGAGGCACCAAGACGGTGGCTCAAGGTGCCCCAAGAAACAAGCAGCTTTATAATCAATTACCCAGGTTAAGAAATAGAACATTTTTAGCACCCCACAAGCCCCTATACAAATTTCCAGTCACAGTCCCCTATAATCTTGACATTCGTGATCATTTTCTTTTAAGATTTATTCATTTATTTTTAGAGACCTAAAGAAAGCACAATGTGTGCAAGGTGAGGGGCAGAAAGAGACAGTCCCAAGCAGATGAGGGCAAAACCTGACTCAGGGTTCTGTCCCGGGATCCTGAGATCTTGTCCTGAGCTGAAATTAAGAATCAGCCACTTAGCCAACTAAGTTACCCAGGCCCCCCACGCTAATCACTTTCTTGTTCTTTGTTATAGTTTTGCCAATTATGTATTCATTCATTAACTATATAACTTCATTTTTGCCTGTTTTTAAACTTCATATGAATAGAATCACACTGAATTTTTTAGTGTCCTCATTTGCTTAACATTATGCTTTTGAGTTCTAGCTATGTTTTTGCATATGGCTGTGATTTTGTTTTTATTTGCTGTATAGTATTCAATCATATGAGTATACCACAGTTTAACCATTCTGTTAATGGGTAGTTGGGATCATTTCTTTTTGAGCACTATACTGAACATTGTAGCTCTGAATATCCTTACACATGTATTCCAGTATATAGCATATGAGTTCTCTAGGCTATATATCTAGTTGTGAAATGATTGGGTCAGAGGACATGCATATCTTCACTTCACTAGATGATGCAACTGCTTTCCAAAGTTATGTACACTCCCACGAGCAGTGTGTGAGCAATCCTGTTTTTCTTCAGCCTCGCCAACACTTTCTGTTAATTTTTAAATTTTTGCCAGTCTGGAATTGTTTAATTATATCTCATTGTGGTTTTATTCTGCATTTTGCTGATTGAGAATTAAACCGAATAGCTTTTCATATTTTTTTAATTTTAAGATTTGATTTTTCAGTAATTGCTACACTCAGCGTGGGGCTCAAACTTACAACACTGAGATCAAGCGTCATATACTCTACTGACTGAGCCAGCCAGGCCCCCCACTTTTCATATTTTTAATTTATCTTATAGGTTCCATCTTTTGGGAATGCCAGTTAGGGTCTTTCCCTCGTCTTTAGGTTGTCTGTCTTTCTCTTACTGATTTGTATATTCTGGATGTGAGTCATTTGTCGGGATTGTTTTTCTTTTTTTAAAAAGATATTATTATTGGGCGCCTGGGTGGCTCAGTGGGTTAAAGCCGCTGCCTTCGGCTCAGGTCACGATCCCAGGGTCCTGGGATCGAGGCCCACGTCGGGNCTGCCTGCCTCTCTGCCGACTTGTAATCTCTCTGTGTCAAATGAATAAATAAAATCTTTAAAAAAAAAAAAAAGATATTATTATTGGGCGCCTGGGTGGCTCAGTGGGTTAAAGCCTCTGCTTTCGGCTCAGGTCATGATCTCAGGGTCCTGGGATCGAGGCCCACATCGGGCTCCCTGCTCAGCGGGGAGCCTGCTTCCCCCTCTCTCTCTCTGCCTGCCTCTCTGCCTCCTTGTGATCTCTCTCCCTCTGTGAAATAAATCAATAAATCTTTAAAAAAAAAAGATATTATTATTTATTTGACACAGAGAGAGAGACCACAAGAGAGGGAACACAAGCAGGGGGAGTAGGAGAGGGAGAAGCAGGCTTTCTGCTGAGCAGGGAGCCTGATGTGGGGCTTGATCCCAGGATCCTGGGATCATGACCTGAGCCCAAGGGCAGACGCTTAACCACGGAGCCATCCAGGTGCCCCTCATTTATCAGTTATTTGTGTCATAAGTATGTTGTCTCATTCTGTAGCTTGTGTTTCTAGTTTCATCACAGTGTCTTTTTAATGCTGCTTGAGTCCCTCTGGGGTCAGTTAAATCAAAATCTCTTGGGGTGAGGCCCAAATGTAGATATTATTTTAAACTAGAAATATAGGTCATACCGTAAACTTCACCTTTTTAAAGCATATGCACCAGTAGTTTTTTAATACATATACGTACACACACACACACACACACACACACACACGGCTTTTGTTTTTTTGTTTCTTGTTTCTTTTAGAGCAAGAGATTGTGCGAGCATCCACGACGGTGGGCCAGAATCAAGAGTTGGATGCTTAACCGACTGATCCACTCAGGCACCCAACATATCTTATTAAGATATAATCTACATACCATAATAATCACCCTTTTAAAATATACAATTTAGTGATAGAGAATATTCAAAAAGTTGTGCAGCCATTATAACTATCAAATTCCAGAACATTTCATCACCTCAGAATGAAATCCTGTACCATTTGACAGTTACTCTCTATTTCCTCTGCCTCCAGGCCTGGAAACCACTAATTTCTGTCTCAATGGATTTGCATATTTTGGCCATATCATATAAGTGTAATCATACAATAGACAACCTTTTGTCTCTGGCTTCTTTCATTTAAAATATTTTCAAAAAAAATTAAAAAAAATATTTTCTAAGTTCATCCATGTTATAGCATATATAAGTACTTCATTTTTATGGCCAAATAATATTCTATTATGGATATATTATTCATATTTTATTCATTCATCAGCTGACAAATAGGTTGTTTTCACTTTTACAGAAACCAGTATTATGAATAATACTGCTATGAACATTCACATACAAGTTTTTGTGTAGACCTATCTTCAGTTTTCTTGAGTCTATGCCTGGGAGTGGAATTACTAGGTCATATTTTTTGAGGAACTGCCAAACTGTTTTCCAAAGTGGCTGCACCATTTTATATTCCCACCAACAATGTATGAAGGTAGATGTTATTTTAAAAGCTCACCAGGTGATTCTAACCTGCAGCCATTATAGTCATTCTTTTAGTATATCCAGCAAGCCCAGCTAGAGTGAAAGAGAGAAGGCCAGAAGGACAAGCTGGGTTCTTGACAAAACCTACCTTTAAAACAGCTTCACAATACACCCTTCCAGGGACTTGGGTGTTGAAATGGCGGGGTGACCCACCATTGATGTCTTTCTAACAGTTTCTTTTTGCTAGGACAAATAGATAAATTTTGCTTATTTTGCCTCTCTTATTCATGAGTCCTGGGATCTAAAACCTGAGGATAGCACATGACTGTGGCTATTTTAAAGTTACCTAAGAACCAAGAGCCCCTTTCTAGCAATTGTAAAAACAAAAGTTCGTGAGATGTGTTGAAGGGGCTTCCCTGAGACTGACCATTCTTAACCTGTCCAGAGCTCCCTCTGTTGTGGAGTCCTAGGGAAATTGTTTCTCATACTCTTATTCGCTTTCATCCTCTTGCCCCCTCTTCCCCAGACATTCCTTCATTTGGCAGGGGGTGGCAAGAGTGTTGGTCCCCATGATGCTTTGATCCCTGAAGATTAAACCAACTGAATGGAAAAGGAGCAAATGTTAGGAGGAAGTCCCTTTTCCTTAGCTATGGGCCATCATCATGTCAATAGGCAATCTGGTGTCATATCACCTCCTCTACCCTGGAAGAGTTTTATGCACTGCTCTGGCCTAAGTTATCTTTCCTGAGAAAAGCAGAAGTTTCTTCCCCCCCCCCCCACTGACACCCTAGTTTATTCCATGAGATAGACACATTTTTTGTTATTTCAAGAAACAAACTGGTATCGGGCGCCTGGGTGGTTCAGTGGGTTAAAGCCGCTGCCTTCGGCTCAGGTCATGATCCCAGGGTCCTGGGATCGAGGCCCACATTGGGCTCTCTGCTCGGCAGGGAGCCTGCTTCCTCCTCTCTCTCTGCCTGCCTCTCTGCCTATTTGTAATCTCTCTTTCTGTGTCAAATGAATAAATAAAATCTTAAAAAAAAAAAAAGAAACAAATTGGTATCTTAAGCTCAGGATATTCATATTAAAAGGACAGAAGCAGGGGTTCCCCGGGTGGCACAGTCGGTTAAGTGTCCAACTCTTGGTTTCAGCTCAGCCATGATCTCAAGGTCGTGGAATCGAGACCCGCATCAGGCTCCACATTCAGCAGGGAGTCTGCTAGTGGATTCTCTCTCCCTTTCCCTCTGCCCCTCCTCGCTGCACTGTCTTGCTCGCTCTAAAATAAATCTGTGTTTGTGAAAGCCGAATGCTCTGGACCTGTGGAAGTAGAAAGTAAGCGTTTGGTAGTTGCTTTGTAGACCGTTCTGTAGATATTCTTCGAGTGCCAATTCCAGACACATGATAGGGAAGGACTCCATACGAGGAGGTATTAATAAATAAAGAGTTTTCAATGCTCCCTTCTTCAGTAGGTAAGAAAATAATTCTGAAGGATGTTTTCCCCATTGCTGGAATTACCCTGCAATAAACAGGAGGCACATGAAAATGTCTAGCAGCCGTAAACGCTGAATTCACCACGACCTCACTATCCCTACTAGGGTTACAAGTATAGAGAACCTTTGCTGCAGAGTGACCCAGGAACTGAATTCCAAAATCCAGAACAGATGGCTGAAAATGTAAGCCCTTTCCACTGAATAGTTTGAGAAGCTCTGTTCTTGAGAATGCTCCTCCATATTCTCTTCGGAATCACCCTGAGTGGGCGGCAGGAGTTCCCCTTCTGCCTGCCACAGCTCCACCACGTTGGGCAAGGGCTCAATCGTTTGTCCCTGAGCCCCTCCCGGGCGACAGCAGGGCAGGAGGACCTGGAAGATGCCCAGCAGTAGGTTCACAGCGAGGTGGTGAGGCAGTAGCAGCCCTTCCAGGCACCGGAGCCCCAGCATGCTCGTGCTCGTGCTTCTCTCGGTGCTTGCCCGGAAGGAAGTTTCTTGTTAGTCAGTGTGTTATCTCATTGCCATCAGTACTCTGTAATATATATGACGGTGTACAAGAAAGCCAGCTGAGATCAAGGTGGAAAGTTGATATAAATTATGGATACCCTCATAAACATTTATTGACTTGAAACAACGGCACTTGCTAACTCAGATCTCACACTTTCTCAGGTGTCACTGTTCATGCTCACTCAGGTATCACCCATGTGTTTGCTCAAGTGTCACGGTCTGGTGTCATCTTTGAGTATCACCCTCACAGATCACCCTCAGGTTCACTCAGGCATGGCCACTTGTTGCCTGCCTGCACAATTAGCAGCCTCATTTTTTACGCAGGATTGTCCTTCTTCCAGGACCTTTCTCCCTCAGGTGTATTGTACTACCTGGTCTTAACAATGCAGGTACCAGGCTTCCCTGCCTTTACGGAGGATCCACTGACTCATCACATTTCTCAGATTTGGAATCAAGATTTCTTCTGTCAGGAAATTGATGAGTATTTTTTTAGTTGCAGAGATTTCTAGATTTCTAAGTCATTTCTACAGCCATTTGACATACTTCTGGGTATCCATTCTCAAATATCTACTAAATCTGTCTCCTGTTTTAAATTATTGCTGCCCTGGCTATGATTGGTAGCAGAGAGCACATGGCAGAAGTTTCCCCTAGATGAGCCTCAGTTGTATGCCAGTGGTAGAGACTTCCTGTGTACACAGTGCCTGTACTGAAGTGCTCATAGCCCTTGTATATGTGCAGAAAGCTTAGTGATTCAAGCCTCATAACCAGACAGACCTGGGTCCCAGGGCCATATACCCTTCAGCATGTCCTTTACCTTTCGGAGCCTGAAACATGTGGATGGTAGTAGATGATTGGGTTGCGTGATAGAGAAGGAAATGAGGTAACATACATAGAATGCTTGGTGTGATGCTAGCTCAATTTGTCACATCTATTCTTATTAATAATATAATGTCCCTGAATGTTTCCCAAGCAACAGAATTCAGCAGTTGTCTCAACCTTCTTTGGTGGTAGGTCCCCATTTCCCTACTCACATAACATGTTTTGTCTAAAGGACCTAGATTTAGAAACTCGCCTAATAGACTTTAGTTATGGAAGGAGGAATTTGAGAAGGAGGTAGTGAAAGGAAAAGTGGGCCTAGTGATTTTTAAGTTGTTTGCACTAATTTTGCTCAGCTCCTAGACTTGCATTTTCCCCCAAATATATTGTCTATTTTTTCTCTTTATTCTTTCTTTTTTCCTTCCTTCCTTCCTTTTTTTTTTTGTTTGTTTGTTTGTTTGTTCACTTGTACTGGAGAACCCATGGAATCTCACATACCCAGTCTAACTTCAGATTTCACTACCTTAACCCCTACGCTTGAGTCTGTATGTTACTTAGAAAAATTTTTCTGATGATCTGCACAAACTGAGTCATTTTACTCCTCAGAATTCAGCTGCTTTATTTCACAGTTTCTGAAAGGAAATGGTGATTGCAGGCTCTTTTAGTAGCTGAGGAAATGACCAGAACCAGAAATTCCTTCATGCCTTCCCTAAAAGGCATTTAGTCAGGAAAGTTCTCCTCAACACATTAGGTTTTGTAAGACTTAATCACAGGTACCTAATGCATCATGATGGGTAAGGTGGACAAGATGCATGGAAAACCAAATGTAAAACTCTATCATAGAAGCCCAAAAGTCAATCTTTCTTGGCTCCCCTGGGGGTGAACCATAACCCATCCTATGAGTTTCTGTCACCATGCACAGTTCCTGGCTAGGTGTGGCCCTGTGGTCTCTCACAGCTTTCACTATGTCCCAGCAGAGGTAGCATCATTACTCTCACATGTGGCAGAAGACACCTGGCTTCTATGCCTAGCCTGACCATATTTCACCTATGTGACCTTGGACAAGTCACCAACTTCTCTGTTTTTTCCCTTATCAAGCATATTGTTTACACAAATGTAAAGACTTAAAAGATCTCCCCTGTATCTTCATGGCGCTTGTAAAAGACCAAAACAAACAAAAAAGCAAAAGAGGTGTGAGAACCCTAAAACTAGAAGGAAATATACCAGCTCTGGGATTATGGGAGGTATATATTTTCTTCTTAATACTTTTCCTTTATCTTCCAAGTTTTCTACAGTCAGCATGTCTTCTTTTCTGATAGAAAAAGGAAAGAAGGTGGCGTCTGGGTGGCTCAGTGGGTTAAGCCTCTGCCTTTGGCTCAGGTCATGATCCCAGGGTCCTGGGATCGAGCCCCGCATCGGGCTCCCTGCTCAGCAGGGAGCCTGCCTCCTCCTCTCTCTGCCTGCCTCTCTGCCTACTTGTAATCTTTCTCTCTCTCTCTCTGTCAAATAAAATCTTTAAAAAAAAAAAAGGGAAAGAAGAGTTTGATAAAAAGAGCATCACACATTTTCATCATGGCATTACAGTCTAAGTAAGCATGAAGTCAGAGTGACGGGAGGGAGAGGCCAGGATGAAGAAGCACAGTTGAACTAGATGGTTCAGTTACACATCTGCCTTTCATGGCCCAGCCAGCTGTAGAGCTTAGTGAGCAGCATAGGGCAGGGGCATCTTCCGCACCTAGTTTCAGGGACTATTGTTCTCTCTTCCCATTTCTCATTAGCAATAACATACTAGCCATATAGGTGAAAATCCAGTGTATAAATTAACAGGTTCTTCTCTTTATAAAAAGATCCATCAGATAGACCTGTTATACTTTTAGTAGACTATTTATAAAATGAGTGCATCTAAAATATTCTAAATTTGATTCTAAAGTAAAATTCTAAATCTCATATACAGATAATTTTTAGAAACACTACTGCTTAAACCATGAAGGAACTTACTAAACTTTTATTTTTATTATTTTTTAAACATTTTTATTTAAATTCAGTTAATTAACATATAATGTATTATTGGTTTCAGAGGTACAGGCCTGTGATTCATCAGTCTTATATAACACCCAGTGCTCATTACATCACTTGCCCTCCTTAATGTCCATCACCCAATTACTCCATCCCTCCACTCCCTCCCTTCTAGCAACCCTCAGTTTGTTTCCTATGTTTAAGATCCTCGTGTGGTTTGCCTCCCTCTCTGGTTTCATCTTGTTTTATTTTTTTCCTCTCTTCCCCTATGATCCTTTATTTTGTTTCCACTTATCATGTGATAATTGTCTTTCTCTGATTGACTTGTATCGCTTGGCATAATACGCTCTAGTTCCATCCATATTAGTTAAACTTTTAAAAAAGTACCTGTGTGTTAAGATATTTTATGGCCTGTTGAAAGTTTGAGTCTGGCAACTTTTGGACTCTTAATTTGGAAACTGTGGCTATGTTCAATATAATATAAATTAAAATGTTGAAAGATTGAGAAAAAATTAGATAGGACTTCCTTACCCTTAATTCACTGCAAAATAAATGAATTTATCATAAGTACCTGACAGTGTAGTGGAAACCACATGAGCTTTGGAATCAGACATACTGGATATGGAATTTGGTTCTGCCACATAACAGCTGTTCAAGAGCAAATCAACCTTTTTTTTTTCCTTAAGATTTTATTTATTTATATAGAGACAGACAGTGTGAGCAGAGGGAGGGGCAGAGAGAGAATCTCAGGTAGACTCTGTCCTGAGTGCAGAGCCCCACCCAGGGCTCGATCTCACCACCCTGAGATCATGACCTGAGCTGAAACCAGGAGTTGGATGATTAACCAACTGACCCACCCAGGCACCCCCAACTCAACCTCTTGAGTTCGTCTTCAACATACACTGTCCATAATATAATGAACTCACCTCATATCTAGGCTGTTGTGAAGATTCTATCAAATAATGTTTTATTTAATAAAGGGGGTTTTTTTGTTTGCTTGTTTTTAAGTAATCTCTACACCCAGCATGGAGCTCAAACTCACATCCCTAAGATCAAGAGTCGCATATTCTACTGACTAAGCCAGCCAGGCACCCCTCTGTCAAATAATATTTATTCACCTTTTTGATTCTCAGTAATGAACACTCTTCCCTCAGTCTAAAATCAGGGCAGCATGTTCATATATGGCTGTGTTTTCAGTGGCAAGACGCCAGTCCTGAGGCTTCACCTCTACTCCCCCTTTCCCTGTGGGCTATAGGGACCCAAGTAAATCTTTACTTTTGTTTGGAGGGGCACTTGGTCTCAAGGGAAATCATGTCAATTGTGATAGCTCATTACTTCCATGTTCCCACACATCAGGCCTGGCCTCCTTTATGACTGCCTCCTGGTAGGACAGGTGATTGTAATCAGTCATCCCATGATGCACATTCTGTCCTTTGCTTTAGTTACTAAGATAGATGGGTACTATAGGACATTGCCTTGGAGACAAGTCATGCCCTAGAGACTGTAGTCAGGCTAAATCTATCAAAGATATTAAAAAGAATACATAAGATCAAGAAGTAAATTAGCTCTTGAGCTCTTGAATGTTCTCCCCCAAGGTTAGTATTCCCCATTGTTGCACTGCTGTTGGGTACTTACTCTGTATGATTTAATGTTTAGGCAGCTTTCTACATAGAAGGAAAATACTGCAGTGTACTGACAAAGTTATATGCCTGGTCTCTGTTGCTCTCAGCCAACCCTTAGGAGCCCAAGGGGGATTTTTTTTACTTCTTGGGGAAATAACCCTATGGATTTTATTTTCAGGTGATTCTGAAGGGCAGCAAGGAGCGCAGCACCGGGGCCACTGGAGTTAATGCAGACTCCTCCCGCTCCCATGCTATCATCCAAATTCAGATCAAGGATTCAGCCAAGAGGACATTTGGCAGGTGAGCTGGAAATATGCAAGGAATTGCATTGTCTGCCTTTCCCTAATGTGACTTTGAAATATGTGTTATCAACAACAGGACACTCTGCCACCATAGAGTTTTTAATAAATATCAGGGATACAGAGTAAAGTTGTTAGCCCTGAAATAAATCATTGTATTAAAGTGCCATCGGTTGATTAACCATGAAGTAATGACCTATTGTTGGTCAAGCCTAAGTTATTAAAAGGGACATTGATTGCTTCTAACATGAAACACAGTATCAGCAAAGAAATAGTAGGAAATGCATCTCAGCTTACAGGCCCCCCCCCCAAAAAAGAGGGAAAATTAATCTATCCTTCTTGAAAGAAGCCATAAGACAATTGGGTACATTTATTGCTTCTCTGGTGCTATCTTAGCAAACTCTGCCACACTGATGGATGAGCCTATCTCACCTCTGAGTAATGAGTCTTTTTTTTTTTTTTCTTACTTCTTCTTCCTCCTCCTCTTCTTTATTTTGGGGGTCGGGGGTGGAAAGCAGCCCACAAGTTTCTATTTAACTACCTGAGTGGTCACCTAAGTGATTTGCATTGTAGTCATTTAGCTTTATAGGAAGAATGTTTTATTAATTTTATTAATTTTTCACGAATGATTAAAACCAACGGAAGTGTCTGAGTGAGCAGTGCTGGCAACAGCTGACAGAATCTTATAATACTTTCGGAAAGCTGACGGTATGTCTTTTCTTTCCAGAGGATGGGCCAGTGTTAATTTCTTCCTGCTGCCCCAAAATGCTGACTGATGTAAAAATAAACCAAGGCCCCCAAGAAGTTATCCCTGCTGTGTCTTTTCTCTAGGATCTCTTTTATTGACTTGGCTGGCAGTGAAAGAGCAGCAGATGCCAGAGACTCAGACAGACAGACAAAGATGGAAGGCGCAGAAATAAACCAGAGTCTCCTGGCTGTAAGTTGTTTGAAAGCTTTGATCTAAAAATCCTTCTTGAGAGATTTTGAGCCTCTTTACATGCAGCCAGAGTGGGTGAGGGTGGGGTGGGGTAGAATCAGCAGAGCAAGGGCATGCTCCTGTCGGGAAGTGGGATTCCAGGGTTGGAGATAGAGGCTGCCTGATTAGATTCTTAGAAGTTCTAGGCGGGACCCCTGGGTGGCTCAGTTGGTTAAGCAGCTGCCTTCGGCTAGGGTCATGATCCCAGGGTCCTGGAATCGAGTCCCACATCAGGCTCCTTGCTCAGCGGGGAGCCTGCTTCTCCCTCTGCCTGCCACTCTGCCTGCTTGTGTGCTCGCTCGCTCTGTGTGTGTGTGTCTCTCTCTCTCTCTCTCTCTCTCTCTCTCTCACAAATAAATAAATAAATAAAATCTTAAAAAATGAAAGAAAGAAGGAAAGAAAGAAGTTCTAGGCAACTCTTCCCTTCTGTCCCTGGCTTCTCTTCCTCTGGTCAGTCCCTTAGGACCAGAAAGTATTTCTGCAGCAGCTGAATGGTTAACTTAGGTAAGCTTTCTCTCTCTCATCAAGTTTTTAAATTGTATTAATTTTTCAAACATAAAAAAATAGAGTAAAAAAAATAGAATAAGTCACATAACGATCTCCCAAATACTTGCACCCAGCTTCAACATTTAAAAAATCTAACCAACCCTTTTTTTCCACAAATATTTCATTATCTCAAAGAGATAAGGACTCTTTATTTTTTAATATAACTGTAATGCCATTATCATACCTGAAGAAATAATTATGTAATGTTATCTATTATCCAGTTAGTATTATGATTTCTCCAGTTGTCCCATAAATGTCTTTTCACAGTTTGTTCAAATCAAGATGCAAACAGCACCCTTGGGTTGCTTTCGATAGTCTCTTTTATTCCTTATCAGTTCTTTTGTTTTCTCTCTCTTTTAATATCAGTGTATTTTTTGAAGAAAACTGGGTCACTTACCCTATAAGATTTTCCAACATTCGGGATTAGGTTGACTGCATCCCCACATTGATGTCTATTTTTTTTTTTTTTAAGATTTTATTTATTTGACAGAGATTATAAGTAGGCAGAGAGGCAGGCAGAGAGAGAGGAAGAAGCAGGCTCCCTGCTCAGCAGGGAACCCCATGTGGGCCTCAATCCCAGGACTCTGAGATCCTGACCTCAGCTGAAGGCAGAGGCTTTAACCCACTGAGCCACCCAGGCGCCCCTATATTTGTATTCACCTCAGAAAAAAAAGGTAGCACACTGTAAACACTTTGCTCTTTTCACTTAACAATATCCTAGAGCTCACTACATGGGTGTATGTAGATATCTTCCTTGTTCCTTTTTGCAGCTACACAGTGCTATCTGGGCCCCTCCATATTATTTAAGTCCTTTTGATCAGAACTGAAGTCTCCAGCTAGGCACTTTATTCCCAGGCCTCATGAGGGATAAATTGCGAGGCGGAGAGAGGTGAGAAAGACAATCCGCATCTCTTTTTACTTTTCAATTCTTGAATAATTTTAGATTTACAAAAAAAGTTGCCAAAATTAAATACACAGCATTCCTTCACCCAGCTTCCATATTACCAATATCTTGTATAACCATAATAAAATGATCTAAGTCGGGAAATTAACATTGGTATAATACCAAAACAACAACAACATTAATCTGCAGACCTTGTATGAATTTCACCAGTACTCCTACTAATGTCCTTTTTTGGTCCCGGATCCTATATTACATTTAGTTGTCATGTCTTCATAGTCTCCTCAGTTTTTGTCTTCTGTGACTTTAACACCTTTGAAGAGTGCTGGCCCCCCTGTTTGTTTTTGGGGGGGGTGGTTTGCAGATTGTGAATTTGGGTTTATTCAGTGTTTTCTCATGATTAGATTGAAGTAAAGAATTTTGAGCAAGAACACCACATAAATTGTACCCTTCTCAGTGAATCATATGAGGTGGTGCATGAAGTCAATATGTCTCATTACTGGTGATGTTAACTTTGATCACTTAGTTAAGGTGGTTTGTGCTAAGTTTCTCCACGGTAATGTTAACCAGTTTCCCTTTGTAATCAATAAATATCTTGGGACACCTGGTTTAGTTGGGTGTCTGCCTTTGGCTCAGGTCATGATCCCCACATCCTGGGATCATGCCCTGCATTGGGCTCCCCGCTTATTGGGGAGTCTGTTTCTCCCTCTGCTCCTCCCCTGCTCATGCTCTCTTTCTTGCTCTGCATGTTCTCTATCGCTAATAAATAAATAAATAAATAGATAGATAGATAAATAAAATAAATAAATAAAATTACTTACAGGGAGATAGTTTGAAATTATGCAGATATCCTATTTACATCACACTTTTGCTGCCTAATTTTAGCATCCATTGATCATTCTTAACCTGCAACAATTATTACTGTGATGTTTTTTTGTTTTGTTTTGTTTTTTAAAGATTTTATTTATTTATTTGATACACAGAGAGAGAGAGATCACAAGTAGGCAGAGAGGCAGGCAGAGAGAGAGGAGGAAGCAGGCTCCCCGCTGAGCAGGCAGCCCGATGTGGGCCTCGATCCCAGGACCCTGGGATCATGACCTGAGCCGAAGGCAGCGGCTTTAACCCACTGAGCCACCCAGGCGCCCCTGTGATGTTTACCCGGTGAGATTTTCTGTTCCTATCATTCTTTGTACATTAATTAGTTGGAATTCTGCTGTAAGGCAGAGCTGTCCTTTTCTTACAATTTATTTATTTATTAGATTATTTATAACAGTAAGTGGATATTTATTTGCTGGGTTATAGTACATTTTTATCAGTATTTTATTGCTCAGATTGTCCTCAAAGGCTCATAGGGATTAATGACCACACTTGAATATGAGTATGTAAGGGGCAGGTATAATTCAGGCCAAGGGCTTGGTTACTTGTTTGTCCCTTTTACAGAATTGTCCCAGTGGTAAAGTTTGGAGATACTGCATTGATTTGTAATCAAAGAAGAAATTCCCTTAAATAAGTTTCTCCCACTATCTGAAAATAGAACTTTCCTGTGAAATCTTTTGTAAGCCAAAATGGCATAAGGCAAAGAAGAGATTACCATTAATTTATATGGAACAAAGGTGAGCATTCCCAGACCCCAAAAATAACCTCTTAGGCTTTTCTGATACTTTAGGACACATCTTGGTAATAGATGCAGAAAATAAATCAAGATAAAGCACAGGTGGGGAGCCTGGCTGGCCCAGTCAGTGGAGCATGTGACTCTTGGTCTTGGGGGTCATGAGTTGAGCCCCACATTGGGCATAGGGTTTACTTTGAAAAACAAATTATTAGAAAGAACAAAATATAAAGCACAGATGCTTGCAGACACAGTTCAAAACTACGGCTTAACCAACCGAACCATTCAGGTGCCCCTACTTTTAAATAAAAGCAAAAATCCTCTTTGAATTTCCTTAAGTTAGTGCACACTCTTGCTCTCTCTCAAAATAATTATCAGAAAACTTGTGTCTGAATCTGCACTTGAATCTACATCTATAGGTGTGCATATGTGAGCAGGAAGGTGGGGGAGTGGTATAAATATTTTCTGTACTTAATTAAGCGCATCTATAGCTGCTAATAGTATGAGAGGAGGCAAGAAAAAAGGAGCTGGCAAGCCAGAACTGCCACCAGATAAGCCTGGACTCTGGGGCCTGTGGGAAGGTCCCTGGTTTGTCAGTTCCCCACTACTGGGGCTAATCCTAGGATCAGAACCTGTAGGATGGGAAACCCTTAACTAGACACAGGGACCTCAGGATGTTTACCCTTCTAGCTTGATTTTTTCCTGTTGGACAAGAAACTACCAGAGCATTTTGACTTCCTTGTAGAGGATTGTCTGAAAATGGTTTATTTAAGAAAAGTCTGATCGTTACTCTCTCTGCATGTGTTATTTGATGTCTTTGTTGCTAATCCACCACTTTGCAGCTGAAGGAATGTATCCGCGCATTGGATCAGGAACACACCCACACTCCCTTCAGGCAAAGCAAATTAACTCAGGTAAAGTTAAATGTGAACTTTGAGTTTGTTCTGTTTCATTCATGTGTTCGTTCTTGCATTCATTTGTTCATTTAGCAAAGCCTCCGCTGCCAGTAAGGCATGATGCTAAGCTTTGGGAGGGTTGGGGGGCGCTGGGAAGGAGTCACATTCCTTCCAGGTCATTCTAGGTGGAGATAGGCATCCTCAGGCAGAGATGCCTACGGTATGAAGCAGCTGAACTTTCACGGGCAGCAGTGCACTTTTGGTCACCACCCAACAGCTTTGTGCTTATTTCTAATACAAAGAAACACTTCTGATTTAATCGAGTCTCTGAGCCTTTGGGTGGTATAGCTGTACTAAGCATTTTCTTAGCTGTAAGACTTAGTGTTTCAAGACAAAAAAATAATGGCTGGAGTTAAAAATAAGATAGATTTTTAATTTTTTTTTTAAGATTTTATTTTTTGACAAAGACACAGCAAGAGAGGGAACACAAGCAGGGGGAGCAGCAGGCTTCCTGCCGAGCAGGTAGCCCGATGTAGGACTCGGTCCCAGGACCCTGGGATCATGACCTGAGCCGAAGGCAGATGCTTAACAACTGAGCCACCCAGGCGCCCCTTTGAAATTTTTTTTAAGTTTACTATTTGCTTATTTTTTTTAAGATTTTTTTTTTTAAAGATTTTGTATACTTGACAGAGAGAGAGACAAGAGAGGGAACACAAGCAGGGGGAGTGGGTGAGGGAGAAGCAGCCTTCCCAATGAGCAGGGAGTCCGATGCAGGACCCTGGGATCATGACCGGAGCTGAAGCCAGACACTTAACAACTGAGCTATTCAGGCACCCCTAAAGATGTTATTTTTAAGTAATCTCTGCACCCAGCATGGGGTTCGAACTCACAACCTGAGATCAGAAGTCATGTGCTCCACTGACTGAGCCAGCCACATACCCCGAATGAGAGATTTTTGATATGTACAGATAGGAAAGATGACCAAGATGTATAGTCTAAAAATATAAAATGAGGGGGGAAAAGTACACACACAAAAGAATTATGTCTATGTTAACTGATTATTCTGAATGGTAAAACTTGTGTAGGTAATTTTTTTTCTCCCATTTTTCTGTCATCAAACTGTTTTTTGTTTTTGGGGTTTTTTTGGATTTTATTTATTTGACAGAGACACAGCAAGAGAGGGAACGTAAGCAGGGGGAGTGGGAGAGGGAGAAGCAGGCTTCCCGCTGAGCAGGAAGCCGGATGCAGGGCTCGATCCCAGGACCCCAGGATCATGACCTGAGCCGAAGGCAGAGACTTAATGAGTGAGCCACCCAGGCGCCCCCAAACTGTGCTTCTTAATGGAAAATGCCAGTAATTCAGCACTGTAGTAGTTGCAGAGCGGTGGCCCATGGAGAGGTCTACCTACGTACAGACTGCTGTGAAAGCAGTTATGGGTGCCCCAGTTCCTTTCTGCACCACATCCTGTGCTCAGTGGGGGACAGACTAGCGTAGATGGCAGTCTAGGTGAGGATCTTTTTATTTTGGCAAAGGTTCTTACTCTGTGCAGCTAACCTAATGGCTCCACAGGGCCTGGGGCAGAACCTGTAATATAATTCATTAGAACTGGTGATCTGGGGGGGGCCTGGGTGGCTCAGTCAGTTAAGTGTCTGCCTTTGGCTCAGGTCATGATTTCAGGGTCCTGGGATCGAGCCCCGCATCGGGCTCCCTGCTCAACAGGGAGTCTGCTTCTCCCTCTCCCTCTGTCTACTGCTTCCCCTGCTTGTACACTGTCTCTGTGTCAAATAAGTGAATAAAATCTTCAAAAGAAAAAAAAGAACTGGTCATCTGTGGATTAGATTCTGTCTTCTCAAACATGATTTCAACTAGAGACTTAGAAATCCCTTCTTATGGGTGGTTAGTCCTGATTCTGACATTGGCTCTGACAGTTTTTTATGATTTTTTTTAAGATTTTATTTATTTGACAGAGACACATCGAGAAAGGGAACACAAGCAGGGGGAGTGGGAGAGGGAGAAGCAGGCTTCCTGCTGAGCAGGGAGCCAATTCAGGGCTCAATCCCAGGACCCTGGGATCATGACCTGAGCTAAAGGCAGATGCTTAACGACTGAGCCACCCAGGCGCCCCTGGCTCTGACATTTTTTAAAACGAGTTCACGATCCCCAGAAAATATGTTCCTATTTAATCCTACATTGGGGAGCCAACTTCTTCCTCTGCCTGTCGCTTCCTCTGTTTGTGCTCTCTCTCTCTCAAATAAATTTTTTTAAAATAACATAATAATAATAATTCAGAAAAAATGAAAAAAAATAATTCAGGGGCATCTGGCTGGCTCAGTTGATGGAGTGTGAGACTCTTGATCTCGGAGTTGTGGGTTCAAGCCCCATATTAGGTACAGAGATTGTTTAAAAATAAAATCTTTTAAAAACAATGATAATAATTCAGTGTATGTATATACAACTACAAAGAAGATGGCAAAAGGTACCTAAAAATCCCACCTCTCAATGCTAACCACTGCTACATTTTGGTGACTGTCCTTCCAGATATTTCTCTGCCTACATATCTACACATAGATCTACTTATAGAGTTATGGAATCATACGCCTTCTTCACTCAAAGATAAGTTGTAGATCTTCCCGTGTACCAAAGTACAGATATACTTAATTATTTTTAAAGGTTGTATTGTAGTTAGTTAACAGTTATTTAGTTTGCAGGACACCTGGGTGGCTCAGTTGATTAAGTGTCTGCTTTCGGCTTAGGTCATGATCCCAGGGTCCTGGGATCAAGCCCCATGTCAGGGTCCCTACTCAGCAGAGAGCCTGCTTCTCCCTCACTCTCTGCTGCTCCCTGAGCTTGTGCTCTCGGTCAAATAGATAAATAAAATCTAAAAAAAGAAAAAAAAAATTTATCCAGTTCCCTGTTTACACACTCCTAGATTTTCTAAGTAGTAGTATTATAGTGTTATAATGCATACCCTTTGTGTACCTTTCTTTTTTAAATCAGCTGAGCAATTCTCTCGAATAATGTCCTGGAAGCATGCACATTTTTTGTATTTTTATACATATTGCAAACTGCCTTCTCAAAAGCTTATACCATTTCATGGTATACATTACATGAATAGTATAGCAATATAGAAAAGTGCTCATTTCCCTAGACCCTCACCAGGGCAAGGTATCATGAGTCTTACTTAATCCTATGGGTGAAAAATACTAGTGTTTTTACTAGTTTGTTTGTATTTCTTTGGTTGGTGAAGTACCTTTTTTGTGTGCTTTTGATCATTTATATTTCTTCTTTGTAAATTGCCTTTTTGTAGCAGGGAGGGGAGCTATGGCCCAGTGTCCTGCACACAATAAGTAGTCAGTATGCCCTTTGTTAACTGACTTCATTGACCTGCCTTCTGTTTTGGACAGGTCCTAAGGGATTCTTTCATTGGTGATGCCAAAACCTGCATGATTGCCAACATCTCACCAAGCCATGTGGCCACCGAACACACTCTGAACACCTTGCGTTATGCTGACCGGTGAGTCGCTCCCGGATAGCAGGCTGTGTGTGTGTGAGAGAGAGAGAGAGAGAAAGAGAAACACACATAGAGATCCGATCTTGAGCTCCAGCAGAAGTCTGTTCTTGAGGCTGTGATCCTAGTACCAGGGGAATGTGCAATCAGTCATTTGAAGAATGTGACCTGCCATTTTATAAGTGTGAATATTACAAAAGAAAGGGGACATGTTCCCTGGTTCAGGAGACAACTCCATCAGTGACTTTAGTTTTTTAAAGATTTTATTGGACAGAGAGAGGGAGAGCGCGTGCACACACAGCATGCGTGCACGAGCAGGGGGAGAAGCAAGCTTCTCACTGAGCAGGGAGCCTGATGTGGGGCTCAATCCCAGGACCTTGGGATCATAACGTGAGCTGAAGGCAGGTGCTTAACCGACTGAGCCACCCAGATGCCCTCATCAGTGACTTTTAAATGGCTAGTAGGAAATGAAGTATTTGGAGTGGAAGGCCCAAGGTTTTCTTCCTGCTAGCCTCAGCCCTAATCATAAGGGATAGAATACATGTTACTTGTCAAGGCAGAGGCACTTAGAGCTATGTAGGTCCAGAAGACATCAACCCAGATATGACATGTTACAGAAGAATACGATGAACCCAGAGAAAGGCAGGAACTTTAAAAGGGCTTATGCGGAATTAGCAGTAAAGCTAGTCCTTCTGACTATATGGTCAGGGCTCTTTCTGGGGTGACCTTGGTATCTGCCAGGGTTTCCCCACCCCCCGTGCCCCATCTCTTACTCATGGTCACATAGGTTTCCTACCGTGGGTGAAGACAGTATCATTTCCATCCTTTCCTCTGGCTAGTTTACTACCTGGTCCTGTCTTATATCCTCTTTGGTCTCCCAGAAGCTGTCTCCAAGATTAACAAACTATTTGAGGGAAACCTGTTTTTTTATTACTGTTGAGGGATCTTTTTTTTTTTTTAAGATTTTATTTATTTGACACAGAGAGAGAGATTACAAGTAAGCAGAGAGGCAGGCAGAGACAAGGAGAGGAGGAAGCAGGCTCCCTGCTGAGCAGAGAGCCCGGTGCGGGCCTCGATCCCAGGACGCTGAGATCATGACCTGAGCCGAAAGCAGAGGCTTTAACCCACTGAGCCACCCAGGCACCCATATTACTGTTGAGGGATCTTTAGTATCCTGGCATTTTATGAAATTCACTGGGAAGGAAAAGTGAGCTATCATTTAAGTTCCATGAAAACAGGGAAGCCTTATCTATTTCTCCACTGTATCTACTGCCCAGACAGTACTTGGTACCTAGTAGATGCACAGTAAATACTTGTGAATGAAAGGAGGAACTCTTTTGAGTGTCTGGGTGAGGCCCTCTGTGTACCTATCTCATTTAAATGGGAGAGAGACCTCACAAAGTGGTTTTAAGAGTGGGCTCTAGAGTCAAAACTATCTGGGCCAATACCCTGCTTCTGCAGGGTATGAAATAGCTGAGCAGTCTTGGGCAAGTTTTGGGCTTCAGTTTTATCTGACAGGCGATATTAGCATCTACCTGCACTGGGGCTCTGCGCTCAGTGAGGAGTCTGCTTGAGATTCTCTCTCCCTCTCCTTCTGCCCATCCCCCTGTTCACACACTCACTCTGTCTCAAATAAATACATCTTAAAAAGAAAGGCTACTTCACAAACCGAGATCAGATAGAAGATAGGAGATGATCCAAACTTGTTTGGACCAAAAAACAAATATGGCTTGGAATTCTTGATCCCCATGTATCCATTACCCAGTTTCAGCAATTGATAACAATATTGATAACGGTAAACTGATCTTGTTTCATAACTCCACCACTCCCCAGATCACATTGTTATCAGCTGCTTAGAGTAAGAACTTCATCATTAGGAGCAGAGAACAAGACATCTCTACTCTTAGTGCCTCAGTAAAGGAAGAGGAAAGTAACCCTTTCGCATAGGGGAGGTGTTAAGTATAATTGAGAAATTATTTGAAATAATTGTGGCTTTAAAAAGAACAGAAAAATTAGAATAGAAATCTCTTCCATTTGAAGCAGTTTGATAAATTACTGAAAATGAATGAAAGCCATTTGCTTTATATGCCTAAATGAGGCTAATGAAATTAATTTTAGGTAATAATCTATACACACACAATTTTATTGTTTATTTAAATTTTTCTTCTTTCCATATATTAGCATATTGCTAAGGAGTCCAAAAATAAAGTTCCAGCTGGACCCCTAATAGGTATACATCTATCAGAAAAGCTCAGTGACAGGAGTGGTTTTGGGGCTAGGAAGAGTACATTGGAAGCATTCAGCATCAAAATAACCAAGTACCTGTAGGATTCCTTCTAGCACTCAGGTTTTTAGAATTATTTACTGTGATTTCTAGAGGGAAATTTTGGTGTTTCTCTCCTAATGAAACTAAATAGTTAAGTCTTTTACAACAGGAAGTAATTTGGAACCATCTAGACTTACTTGGCACCTCTCAGCCCATTTCCTTGTATGTATGCCCTACTGCAGCACCCGAACACAGGCCCAGGGACACATGTGTCTTCAGTCACATTCTACATCTCTTTGCTTAGCTGTAGTACCTGCCTGCCTTGCCTCTCAGACTTCAAGGGAAGATTTCAATCAAGTCTCAGTGTCAGGCTTATGATCTTGATTTTCAGAAATGGCCAGAGGGGTCATCCAGCTACCTGTAAAGATTAAATTAAAACCAAAACAATGGCAAAGACATTTTATGGGAGCCCCCAGGCGGAAGTACTGCTCCCTCCTGGGAGATTTTAATGAAGAATCTACAGACCACTGAAGAATCACATTTTTACTTGATGTCACCTTGTAATTCTAAATTCTTAGTGTTTTTAAATATCACAGTTGAGACTGATCTTGACAACTGAATCCTGGCAGAGACCTAATTCTGGATTCTCCATCTTCTCTAGAGTTCCCATATGGAATAGAGCATGGTTCTCTATCTAGCGCGTGATTTTGCCTCCCGGGGGACACTTGGCATTGTCTGGAGATATTTCTGATTATCATGACTAGAGAGATGTGCTACTGGCATTTAGTGGGTGGAAGCCAAGGATCCTGCTAAACATCCCACAGTGCACAGGACAGCTCCCCACAACAAAGCATTATCTGGTTCCAAACACCACTAGTGCAAAGGTTGAGAAACCCTAGGAATACACAGGTCACTTTTCCTTTAATAGATTTAGCACAAGCCTGCTTATTTCCAGAGGATTTTGCTTCCTGAGTACCCAACAACTTTGAAGGAACTCATTTTCTTAGAGAAGCCCGAAAGGAAATGGATTGCAGGAAAAGTGGACTCTGGCTATGGGGTAGCAAGTGAGTGTCAGACACCAGGCTCCTGAGTTGGCCCACCTTCAGAAAGTACACATGGACCCTAACATGCGGGGGATGTAGTGCAATTCTGAGATGAGCTTCCCTGGCCTATCCCTTGGGACTGAGGTGATTTCCAGAACTTCTGATCATAGAATGTTTAGTATGTTTATATCCTAAGACTGCACCCACCTTTTTTGTAATACTCTGGTTTTTGAAAAGTATAGAAAAGGAATTAAGGGGCATGCACAAATACACATTTAACATAAAATTTACATGGTAATTTACAGGGTCAAAGAACTAAAGAAAGGCGTTAAATGTTGTGCTTCAGCTACAAGTCGAAATCAGACCTCTGGAAACTCTTCTCCAAAACGAATTCAGAGCTCTCTTGTGGCCCTGCCAGGGGACAAGTGTTCTCCCAAAAAAGTCAAGCTGGGGCTTCAGCAGTCATTCACGGCCGCTCCTGGCTCCACGAGAGGGAAGGCCCATCCTCTGGCCAGCCACCCACCCAACATCCCCTTTGTGCCTGTACCTAAAGTTCCCGGTAAAAGGGGTGGATCCAGAGGGAGTTTTCCCCAAGAGTGGGTTGTTCAGACCAGCCCTGTCAAAGGAGCCACACGGTCTGGACATTCAGCCAAAAAAAGGGCGGATGAGTCTGCATCCTTGTGCTCTGAGAAAAATCAAATGGGCAACAAAACTGCCCACAGGTGGGGAAGCAAGGCCACTGGCCCAGGAGAAGCCCCAGCACATGGGAAGCTGCCCTCCAAGTGTAAGACGGTGCAGCCTGTGCGGCCTGTGCGGCGGCAGCTGGTGTCACGGGCCAAGCTCTCCTCTGGCAGCCTCCACTACTTAGCAGAATACAGTCAGGGCAGCAAGAGGAGCACACCTGCCAGGCCTGCCTCAGAAGCGTGGACAGACATCCCTCCACGTCAGAAGGAGAGGGAGGAACACCTGCGCTTCTATCACCAGCAGTTCCAGCAGCCACCTCTCCTCCAGCAGAAGTTCAAGTACCAACGACTGGGAAAGTTTTTATGCCAATACAGGCCCCTGGAGGGGCAGCTCCAGAATGAGACCCCACCCCACTTCTGCTCTTACTCTGAGAGCCAGGATGGAGGCCATGCTGAGGACCTCGATGACAGCGATTTCAGTGAAGATTCTTTTTCACACGTCTCCAGTCAAAAGACCACAAAGCAGAGAAACACCCTAGAGAACAGTGAAGGCTCATTCTTCCTTCATCAGAGGGAACAAGGCCCTGAGGAGCAGGTGGCCAAAAGGCAGCAGAGTCTGCTTTTTAACCCCAGGACCAATGGTGATGAGAAGGGTCAAACTGGAAACTGGATGTACTCCAGGGACCCCACAAACTACAGAGGAGCAGCACGCAGTCATGGCCACAGCCCAAGTAAGGTGACTTTGGACTGGAGCAGAGAGGAGGATTCTTCCTTCTCGGGGCTTTCCCCCAGAGACAACCCGGCAGAGAAGCCTTACTGCTCACAGGTAGAGTCTGTATATGGCCAGAAAAGTGGTGGGGGCCCAGCCTTTGAACTCAGACAGAATGCTTTTAGAAGTGAGGTTCCTGGGCAGGCTGAGGGTAGTTCACTACCCCCAGAGGAAGATGGTTTCATTTTCTCACTATCCCACGGGGCAGTTCCAGGATCTCCAGCCCAAAGAGAGACAGTCAGCACACCTCTGAGAGAAGTCGGCCAAGACAGCCCAACTCTGGTGACCGGAACAATGAAAAACAGTCACCCTTACCAAAAAGACTGTAGAGGGGAACCAGGCACATGTTCTGAATATGCTTCTGGACTGATGGCTCCTCTCACTGTGTCCCTCCTGGAGAACACAGACAATGAGGGCCCTCTTCCCTTGGAGCGGCTGGCCCAGGATGGGCTTGCTCACAGTCTAGTGGCAGCAGGAGCCCCACCTGTGGGCCACACAGTGTCATCTGGTGATCAGAAGGCACTCCTGCCAGTGTCTTTGGCAGCTGGGCACTTGTGGCTCTCATCATCTCCCCCTGACAATAAACCGAGTGGTGATCTTCCACCTCTGTCCCCATCACCCATCCGTCAGCACCCACCTGAGAAGCTGCCCATCAGTCAGGCTGACCTAGGGGAGGTCTGCCAGAGCAGAGAGCCTGCGGTCTCCTCCCAGGAACACGTGAGTAGCCAGCCGGATGAAGCCGATGCTGAGGAGGCAGAGCTGAGCAGCCCCCAGGGTTTCCCAGGAATGCTCTTCCCCACCATACAAACTGGAGGACCCCACCCTTCACCTCTACTCACTCCAGAAACAGAAAGTAGTGATATGGCTGACCAGTCCTGGGCCCAGGAGAGAAAACCTCCAACAGGACTTGGTTGGCAGGAGCTGAGTCGGCCGAGAGACCCCATCAAGTTGCCCTGCTACAATAGCGACATCATGTGGCTCAAATACAGGCCGATCCCAAGGTGCTTAGCAAGACCAGGCTCTCCCCTGGCCCCTGGCCGCTCTCCAGAGACTACAGGAACACTCCATCAGCTCACCCTGGGACCTGCACAGTAAGTTGGACACTCTCCCCAAGACCTGAGCCCCTCTGGCAGCCCTCCTCCCACCCCAGCTAAACATTTGTTCTGGGAATGGTTATCGTTGGTTCAGTGTTAGGGCTATCCTACAACTAGATAGGTTTTGTCCTGCTTTTCAAGGGAGCAGGCCTGCCTGGGTGGGTGAACCCTGAGTCTGGGAAAGCTGGGACTTGAGAAAAGGGAGGATCTGTCCCCTTCAGCAAGCCTGGGACCCAGCCCCAGAAAGCTGCCTGGGAGAGACGGGAAGCCCAGAGGATCACAGTGTCCCCTCTGGTGTTCCCAGGCAGGTGGTCATCCGAGCACACCAGGAACAACGGGATAAAATGGCAGAACTGGGCTTCAAGGAGGAGACCCTGATGAGCCAGCTGACTCTTAATGTAAGTTGCCTTGGCTAGACACTCAGGGGCTGTTGGGAAGTAGCCTGCAGGTAGTTTGCTGGCCATCCTTGTTTGCTGTGGTTATGTGTGAAAGATCTGCTGTCCTACTCTAAGAGGACTTGGGCCTCCTCTTGCCAGTCCTCTGACAGAGCTCAAGGCGTTGCAAGGACAGGTGGGAGATGGTGTTGCACTACCCATTTCCAGGCTAAAATGTTTCCAGCCTCTATCCTTTGTCATTCTGCAGCCCCTCCCTGTGACGGTAAGTGACCTGCCATATGCCGACCAGAAGTACTTTGGTTTTTTTAAGTAGGCTCCATGCCAGTATGGAGCTCAGCATAAAGCTTGAACTCACATCTCTGAGATCAAGACCTAAGCCAAGATCAAGACTTGGACACTTCATTGACTGAGCGACCCAAGTGCCCCCTAGCCAGAGGTACTTTTGCAAAGACACCCCTCTGCCCTGCAGCATACCTCTCTACACAGAAGTTTAAGTTCAGGGGTGCATGGCTGGCTCAGTGAAGTGTGCGCCTCTTGAGCTTAAGAGTTGTGGGTTTAGAGATTACTTAAAATCTTTAAAAAAAAAAAGTTTCTCAAATGCAGAGAAATGAGTCTCACCCTGTGCCATATAGCGAGTGTCCTGCAGACTTTCCAGCTGAAGGGCCTGAAAACTCCCTGCAAGAAAAGGGACTAGAAAAGATCCTGACAGAAGGCCAGCAAAACCAAAAGCTCCATTTGTCCTTTGTTTCCTTTTTCAGGATTTTGAAGATTTTGTGACCCAACTGGATGAAATCCAGACTCTGAAATCCAAGTGCATCCAGAGTCTGAGGAGCCAGCTTCAGCTGTACCTGACCTGCCACAGGCCAACCACAGCCCCTGAGAGGACAGTAGTGTCTTAGAACAAGATCCAGTATGAGGTGATGGGAGCAGCTAAGGAGTCTGTGCTGAATTCCCAGGGGCTGGAGGGGTCTCTGCAAGGTCCTCCTTACAAATCCTAGAACCCACTCCCTGGTCCTGCCCATGCTAGCCTCTCCCCAGCTCCTCTCTCAGGGCCAAGCCTCTGTCCCAAGCACAGGAGCATCTGTAGGAAAGGCAGAGCAGCATGAAAAACTTAATATGCCCCACCCTTTCCTGTGGGACTAGAAGAGGAGTTATCTTACCAACCCCTTGTCTGTGGAAACACACTTGGTTCTAATAACCTTGTGGATGTTTCTAAACTTGAGGACCAGGGGATGGGATGGGCCAGTGGTAACCTAGAGGTCAGAGGCCACAGCTGGGGAAGAAAACATGCTGAACTTCAGGAGCTTTGTTAGCTGAATGCTATTCAAGACTTGGCCAAAACTAACACACGGTGGCTTACAGGACAGACCTCATGTCCCCAGTTACCCTCCCTTCCAGCAGTTCAGAGACAGAAGAGTGCCCGCATCACTGCATTACTCTTAATAGCACTCCTGCTCCTGTAGCAGTTCCTGGCTCCTGACTCTTCACCTGCCATGCCCTCTCGTGGCAAAGTTGAAGAAGTGGAGGATCTCTTTGCCTTACTTTTATCCAGCATCACCCTGGCTGTCCACTCCCTCCCAAGGGCCTGTGTTCAGTAATATCTTGGCACTGAAAGCTCTAGTCAACAGACTGAGACTCTGAGGCAGAATTTTTATACACATATCCCGCACACGAGTTCTGTTTGCTCAAGACAAATACAAAGTGGTCCGTCACTTCCTAGGGCCACCTTGGGTCAAGTAAGATGTAGGTGTCATGGCCTTGGCTCTGACACCCACTGTAAATTTCTTAGAGGGAAAGGATACCTTTTTAAGGTTTAAAAGGAGGGCTTAATTAAAAGAGTAGGAGAAGGTCTGGCTTTCTGAGACTGCAGGCTGCCATCCTTTGCCTGATCTGAGCACTAGAGGGCAGCCTTTTTCCAGCTTTGTGGCCCAAAGGCCCTGCTGCCTCCTCCCATGACCCTTAAAAAGAATCGGAGACCTGCTCCCAGCCAAGAGCACTAGAAGGACTGTGGGATGGCATTAAGTATAAGGACAAAAAACTTCAGGGAGCAATCCAGTTCTCTCAGCTACAGCAGCACCACTGAGAGCTGGTGAAGCCGTCTGAATCCAGTCCTGCCTGTGGCACATGAATGCCTGATGCATCTCACAGGAAGAGGTACTTCCCTACTTCTGAGTGAGTGCCCCAAAAGCCCAGGCTGTCTCACCTCCACAGTCAGTCTTGCAGGAGGGCATGTCCTTGGTTCCAGAGACTGAGCTAGGTCAGGTTTATAAAGCCAGGGCCGACTGCAGGGCCAGCTCCTGGGTCCCACAGGCCTACTATAGTGGGAAGATAGTACTAAAAAGACAGAAAATGGTTAGTGCCTATTTCATCCCCAGCAAATCCAAGCAGGAATCCCTTCCCCACCATTACCCCAACCCCTCAATAAAATAGCACTTGGCAATAAAGAAATTATCACAGCAGGAAATACCTTTTAGATTTTTATTAGTAGTTCTCTGAAGAATCAAAATAGTTAGCAAATTACTTTAGATTCATCAAGACTGTATATCCTTTGTATTTAGATCTTTAATGATGTACAACAGAATATAAAACAAATGAAAGACTGATTTCTATGACTAGGTGTTACTCATTGTGTCATCCTAGAGCAGGGGGCTGGAGGGAGAGGCTGTTCTCCAAGGAGAACTGAGGTGGAGTTAGTGCTGGGCTACTGTATTGCAGCCTGTTTCTCCCCCACTCAGTGGGAAGGGGCCAATGATTTAAGCTGATGACTGTTTTTCCTAGAGCAGGGGGCTCTGAAATCCTGGGTAGCAGAGGACGGTAGTCCAAACCAAGCCAAAAGAAACAGGCTGGGGCAGGGAAGCATGATAACTGCCTGGCAGACAAGGCCAACTCCGCATCCCACGGGGAAAGGGCATTCTTTGCACCTCAGAGACCTTGCAGAACCAGTGTAACACTAAGAGACTTTGTTAAAGGGGGAAGGGAGGGGGACCCTGGAAGAACCTTTTCAATTGCACTCGAGTTGGATTAGAGTTCAGTCCACCAGTGCAGGGGAGGGAAGCATCTAGCCCGAAAGCAGCACTGAGTCTGGCCCTCCCACCCCTTCACCCTGACTCCTTTTGGAGGAGTCCTTTTGGCTGGGCCAGGTTTCGGCTGAGGACGTACAGACCCCAGGAGGGCCAAGGTGGGAAGGACACTTCTCAAAATACAAATACATTTAATATAGAAGGAGCCAGGGCAGTGCTGGAGGCATTCACATGCCCAGTCTTTCCTACTTTCTCTCCAGCTCAGAGACTGGCAAGCACCGTCTCCACACCTGACCTTCCACCCCCAAAATAAAATCAGGAAGTGTGCCCCTTCTCCTTCCCCATACATGGGCTCCTCAGGGCCTCCTGCAGGGGCAGTTCCACAGCAGGGCCTAGGCAGCACCTGGTCTCAGCTGGCTCCTGCCCGAGCCATGAGGTCTTCCAGAGCATTGTCCTGGTCATTGTTGTGTAGTAGCAGAACCTCCTTAATGTCTTTCAGTTCAAAGCCCATTTCCTTAAATTTGCTCATTAACTGAAGAAACTCCATCATCTAAGGAATAGAAGAGAATAAAGATTGAAGAAAAGGGTCTGGCCACATAGCAGAGTAGAGGAATGTGCATGCAGGGGGCTGCTTGGGGAAGTCTGCACCTTTTGCCAGAGGCTTTCTAGTCTCTCTGAGGTCCCCTAGCAAGCAGAGGGCGGCTGTGGAGGAAGCCAGGGGGTCCCACTAACCAAAATCCACACTCACACCAAGGCAGGATACTGAACCCAGAAAGAGCTGCTCTCCAGGGAACAGGATAGGCAAAGTGACTAGCAATCTCCCCAGTCATCCAAAAGTCTAGCTTTTTGCCCAGGTCCTTTCCCTTTCTTGGGACTCTAGGTAGTCTTCAACCCAATGCTTCATTAAGCCTAACAACCCAAACTAGCCAAATGCCTATCTGGACACTTTTTTTTTTTCCTATCTGGACACTTAAGAGAGAATGCATTCTGACTACCTCTGCCTGCAGTCACTGGCAGGGAGATGGGGTTCTTGGCCAGAGGACACTACTTTGTCCCTCCTTTCCAGAGGGTTCCCATGAAGCACAAAGGGTCCTACCTTTTCCTCTGAACACTGGTGCATTTCCAGAGCCTCTTCCACTAAAAGAGGGTCGAAGCCCTTCTCACAGAGCTGTCCATGTGCAAAAAGATAGTCGAGAATCTTAAGAAAAGAAAAAGACATGAGCACCTACTACCACTCTTGTCGGTGCTTCCCAAGAGTCTTACACAAGCCAGCAAGTGGGAGGTGTGCTTCCCACCTGGCTAGGACTTGATTTTGTATCATGAACTGCATCCAACATAGCAGGACCTCAGTGACTATCTGCTGAACAGGTAGGCACACACTTCTAAACATGAGTAATTTTTCAAAGGCGTTCCTGTCACAGCTGACTCACATCTCCACGTCAACTCCGCAGCCTGGGCAGGATATTCTAACAGCCCAGTTAGAAAATGCCCCCAAGGTTTAGGACTCCAGTACCCTATTTGGGAACACCCCAGGGCAGCTATGACAGGATAAACATTTCTGGAAGGAGGCATTTCACCATATATCAAGCCTAGTGTGCCCTCTCAGGAGGGGCAGAAAAGGGCAGAGAATAGTCCCGACGTCTCCAATACTCCGAGGGCTTTCCTCGAGCCTAGGTTCCAGAGCAGCCCCCTAAGTAGAAGCACCGCTACTGAGGCTGCTGTCTCCCCCAACAAAACGCCCTGAGTCCCAGAACTCACCAGCAAGGACGCTGGGGCTATGAGTGTGATGGGGCTCTAGGATATAAGCAGGACACTGGTCCAGGACCTCTCTCCAGGCACCTGTCCCCCCTGCCTCCCCCTCCACAACCACTCACTCACCTGCTCAATATTCTCTCCTTTCTTCTTCATGGCTCTCAAGACACACTCATATGAGTAGCCCATGTTGACCACTGTCTCCACACACTGCCGCTCACTGGGGGACAGTGTCTGTAGTTCAGAATAGGCCTGGGGACAGCTGGGAGTGTTGGGCACTTGTGACATTGAGAAATTAGGAGGTGTGACCTGGTGGTGGAGAAACAAGACAATCAGGCAGGAAGAAAAGAACATGGAGGCCCCAGAAGACATGTCACTGAAGCAGCCCAGTCCAGGGGCTTGCCATTTCTGACACTAATCAACTTCCCAAACAGTCCACCTGCAAGAAAGAGCCAGGTTGCTGGCCAGACATCCCGAAGAGGGGTAAGGGAGCAACCAGGCGAAGGAAAGAAAAGCTGGGAAGACACTTGCAATTTTGTCTGTCCGCTGCCCTCATCCTGGCTTACAGAATGAGAAAATACCACAAGAGCCACATGCCCTTGTGTTCAAATCCCTACGGCTTGAATTAGGAAAGTTCTGAGGCTGGCCATGGGACTGAAGGCAAGATGGCTGCTATGATTTCTCTCCAGTGCTCCATTTCCCCTTTCTCAGGCTGTTGTATGTTGAGTCCTAAAAGGATCATTCACCACAGACACCCCTAACTTTGGAGCTGACTCTCTCCCGACAATGTCTGTATTCTGCCCATGGGCTGGGCAGAGACCGACAGTACTGTTGCCCTGCATGGCCAGCTCGGGCTCGGGGCTTCGAGGGCACTCCACCTCTGCCCCACACCATGAGCTGCAAAGCTTCGGTTCCCTGCCACAGCTGCCTTCCTACAGAGCCAAGACTGAAGGACTATTAGCCAGCCACAACAGTCTGGACCTTCAAGGATAGGATGGGATTCCAGGACCCTGCCTCTACTGCCTGCAGGCAGCCTGCTCCCTGCCTTTGGGACCCTGTTAAGTTCCGTCTGATTGGTGGGTAGAGTCCCATGATTAACTCCTCCCACCACTTTTGATAATGATTCAGACACAAGGCCTGAAGGCCACTCACCCTCAGGCCAAAGGACCGAACCAACATGGAACAAAGTCACAGCTGTTTTACAGTTTGGTCCAGCTCCTGAGAACCAGGAAAAGTATTTCAACAGAATTTTACTTCCTTTGGGGAGAGGGGAGGAGAAAGCACAGAACCCCTGGTCTTAGACATTCAAAATTATATAGCTATAACCAGATACTTTCCTCAAAGTCAGCTGGGAAAAATCAAGACTAAAGGCCTTAAAGCCCATTGTTTCCTCTTACCCAACTACCCCCCCCCCCAGCCCAGTAACAGGGCTCAGTCATTAACTTCTAGGAGTCACAAGAGGGGACAGAGACTGGATCACACCAGTCTGGCCACTTTTGCAGGTCCCAAGATAATCTCTCTTCAAGGACAGGGTCTACCCGGACTTGAGAATACAAACAGCCAAACAGGGTTTGTTCATATTGCTGACACACCACAACATGTTAATGTGAGCTCCCAGAGGTTAGTTACCATATCACATTTATTTCTGAATTCCCAGGGCCTGGCTTTAGGCTTGGCATTTGCAGGGCCCTACTCATCAGCTATAGAATAAACAGAGGTCTATTGGGATTTCAAAGGGGGAATTTCATTTAAGACAGCAAGTGACACTGACTCTCCCTCCCCAAAGCCCACTAAAATAAGACAAAACCATTAATATTTAAGGTCAAAAAGAGGGGTACCTCTTTTTGGGTGTTTCAGTTGGTTAAGCATCTGCCTTTGGCTCAGCTCATCATCCCAGTAGGATTGAGCCCCATGTTGGGCTCCGTGTTCAGTGGAGATCCTGCTTCTCTACCCCTCTGCCTGCTCATGCTCTCACTCTATCTCTCTCAAAATCTTTTTAAAAAATATTTAAGGTAAAAGACAGAATAGCAGTGGACAATATATTTCAATGAAATTTTAGAACACAGAATACTAATGGAGCCACAGTAACTAATCAGAAGCAATGAAGTTATAAGTGGGAGAAAGGGGAGTCAGTCCACCACCACCTCAAAATTCCTGAAAGGGGTTCAGCATTTGGAAGCACCAGACACTGTTGGGATAAAGCAAGGGCACAAAGCGAGTGATGAGAGCAATAAAACCCTCAGGCAAAACCTTTCCCACCTGACCCTCATCCTCTTCAGGAGGCAGCCCAGTTGTCTCTAGGGACTAAAATAAGGACACGAGGCACAGGGTATGACAGAGTGAGTGTAAGAACCAAAAAGGGGATTTAAGTAAAAGTCTACACACCAGCCTTCCCCAACCTTCCTTAACCCTCAAGCAGAGTTCTCAGATGCAACTATAAGCCCCCAAAACGTTCATGTTAACATTTTGCAGAGTTCCCCAAAGCCTAGTAACCTTCAACCTGTAGTGAAGCCTAATGATTGGCAAGCACCTCCAAAACATACATTCCTCCCACTTAATTTTTTTAAGTGCCTCACTCTCAAATGTGACTACAAAGCCTGACACACCAAACCAAAAGAGGGAACAGACAGAGCACTTGGAAATTTAAAATATGATACGGTAAAATTTTATTTAAAAGGCTGTGAGAGGGCGCCTGGGTGGCTCAGTGGGTTAAAGCCTCTGCTTTCGGCTCATGTCATGATCTCAGGGTCCTGGGATCAAGGCCCGCATCGGGCTCTCTGCTCAGCAGGGAGCCTGCTTCCCCCCCCCCTCTCTCTCTTTGCCTGCCTCTCTGCCTCCTTGTGATCTCTCTCCCTCTGTGAAATAAATAAAATCTTTAAAAATAAATAAATAAAAATAAAATAAAAGGCTGTGAGAGGGCGCCTGGGTGGCTCAGTGGGTTAAAGCCTCTGCCTTCGGCTCAGGTCATGATCTCAGGGTCCTGGGATCGAGGCCCGCATCGGGCTCCCTGCTCGGCAGGGAGCCTGCTTCCTCCTCTCTCTGCCTGCCTCTCTGCATACTTGTGATCTCTGTCAAATAAATAAATAAAATCTTTAAAAAAATAAATAAAATAAAAATAAAAGGCTGTGAGATTGGGAATCCAAGCTGGTGCAGCCACTCTGGAAAACAGTATGGAGGTTCCTCAAAAAGTTGAAAACAGAGCTGCCCTACAACCCAGCAATTGCACTACTGGGTATTTACCCCAAAGATATAAACGTAGTGATCTGAAGGGGCACATGCATCCCAATGTTTATAGCAGCAATGTCCACAATAGCTTTCTTTCCATAGAAAGAGCCCAGATGTCCATCAACAGATGAATGGATAAAGAAGATGTGGTGTGTGCGTGTGTATACACATACACACACACACACACACACACACACACACACACACACACACACACACAGAGGAATATTATGCAGCCATCAAAAAACCCACCATAATCTTCCATTTGCAACAAGGCAGATGGAACTAGAGGGTACTATGATAAGTGAAATAAGTCAATCAGAGAAAGACAATCATATCTCACTGATATGAGGACTTTGGAGAAACAACACAGAGGATCATAAGGAAAGGAGGGAAAATGAAACAAGATGAAACCAGAGACAGAGACAAACTGTAAAAGACACTGAAGATCTTAGGAAACAAACTGAGGGTTGTTGGAGTGGAGGGGGGGTGGGAGGGATGAGGGAGGTGATGGACACTGGGAAGGGGATGTGCTATGGTGAATGCTGTGAACTGTGAAAGACTGATGAATCCTAGACCCCTATCCCTGAAACAAATAATACATTATATGTTTAAAAACAAAAATCAAAAAAACAAAAAACCCTTATACGATAGTCAAAGATATATCCAGAAAGTAAAACATAAAGACAAAGAAGGGGACACCTGGCTGGCTTAGTCAACAGAGCATGTGATCTTGGGGTCAAGAGTTCAAGCACCACTGGGTTTAGAAATTACTTTAAAAAATTAAAATTTAAAAAATTATCTTTTAAAAAAACGAAGAGATAGGAAATAGAAAAGGACAGCAAATTAGAAAACAGTCAAGGAGGTCCAACATCCAGTTATAGGAATTCCAAAAAAGAAAAAGAAAATATTAATTAAAAACATCTCAGATTTTTAAAACTGAGCTGAGCCTTAGTTTGAAAGGATCCAGGAGGGCCTAACACAATGAACAAGGCATGGCACACCATGAATAAAATTAAGATCCCAAAAGCTATGGTTGGGGGGAAGAACACAGAAAAGCACAGGAATGCTAGAAATCAGTAGAGCTTATACTTGAATATAAAAAGTTTAGGGGCACCTGGGTGGCACAGCTGGTTGGTGATCGGCTCTTGGTTTCGGCTCAGGTCATGATTTAGAGTCATGACACTGAGCCCCGAGTCAAGCTTTGTGCTCAGCATGGAGTCTGCTTGATACCCTCTCCCTCTACCCCTCCCCCTGCTCACTCTAAATTAAAAAACAACCTTATTTTTAAGATTTTTTATTTATTTATTTGACAGAGAGAGATCACAAGTAGACAGAGAGGCAGGCAGAGAGAGGAGGAAGCAGGCTCCCTGCTGAGCAGGGAGCCAGATGTGGGGCTTGATCCCAGGACCCTGAGATCATGACCTGAGCCGAAGGCAGAGGCTTTAACCCACTGAGCCACCCAGGCGTCCCAGAAAACAACTTTTTTCTTAAAGATTTTATTTATTTATTTGACATAAGAGAACAAGAAAGAGAACACAAGCAAGGAGAGTGGGAGAGGGAGAAACAGGCTTCCTGCTGAGCAGGGAGCCCAATGTGGGGCTCGATCCCAGGACACCGGGATCATGACCTGAGCCAAAGGCAGATGCTTAACCCTCCACTCCAGCAGGGGTACAGACACTTTTGGATATTCAAGGACTCAAAACTGACAGGTTAACCAGTATGTTTGGATGTGTTTGGGAAAATTATTAGGTCTTTGATGGCTCTCTTGGAGTATTTGGGTAAAATTGGCAACAAGTACAAAGAAAGTATGTAGGAGTGCCTGAGCCTGGCTGGCTCAGTCGGTAGATTGTGCAACTCTTGGATCTTGGAGTTGTGAGTTCAAACCTCACGTTGGGTGCAAAGATTACTTAAAAATCTTAAAAAAAAGAGAGAGAGAGAGAAAAGAAAAAGAAAAAAACTGCAGATGTTTTAAATGGAGTTTATGAGAAAAAGGTGGCCCCCAAAAAGTAATCACAATATAGTATTCAAACTTGGCAATAAATATTTACCCGATATATCATTATGAACCATAACATTAATTTACCCAAAATTTGTGATCTAATTATGATGGAGGCTATGGGAAGGAAATGGACAGGCTACTGTAAGAGCTGAATCCTCAACTATAACAAAGTATGAAACCATCTAAAAGTGACAAATACAGAAAAAGCAATACAAGCACTTTATTTAGAAATACAGAGACAAATCCCAGCAGAAAGCTTAAAGAATTAACAGTGCCTGACTACAGGAAGCAAAATTGGAGTTGGGGATAGAGAGTCATGGAGCCACTGTTTTTCAATATAAACCTTTTAAGGGGCGCCTGGGTGGCTCAGTAGTTAAGTATCTGCCTTCGGCTAGGTCATGATCCCAGGGTCCTGGGATCGAGCCCTGCATCAGGCTCCCTGTTCAGTCAGAAGCCTGCTTCTCCCTCTCCCACTCCCCCTGCTTGTGATCCCTCTCTGGCTATGTCTCTCTGTCAAATAAATAAATAAATCTTAAATCTTTTAAATGTGACCGGATTGGGGACCTGGCTGGCTCAGTTGCAAAAGCCTACAACTCTTAATCTTGGGGTCATGACTTCAAGCCCCACACTGGGTGCAGAGATTACCTAATAAATTTTTAAAAATAAATAAATGAGCCTGGGTGGCTCAGCTGGCTAAGTGTCTGACTCTTGGTTTCAGCTCAGGTCATGATCTGAGGGTGGTGAGATCGAGTCCTGTGTTGGGTTCCAGGCTCTGCACTCAGTGATGAGTCCTCTCGAGATTCTCCCCACCCCGACTCTCCTCAACTGCCCTCCCTGCTCCTCCCCCTGCTCATGTTCTCTGTCTCTAATAAATAAATGAAATCTTTTTTAAAAATAAAAATAAAAAATGTGACTTGATCCAAATGTGCTTTTATTACTTTGGTAAAAAATTCATTTTAAAAATTTAGAGAGAGATGACTTTTAAGTATTAAAGCAATGGCAACAGAAAATAAACAGATCTAAAAACCTAAAAGCTGAGAGTTGATATGTCAAAAATTTTAAATATACTTTCAAAGCAAATTGGCACTACTGTAATGCTTACTGGCCAAAATTTGTAAATTCATAACTCAGAAGTGTAAGGGAGGAGCAGAAATATTCTTCTGAAGTAACTGGGGAAGAGTAAGGAATATATCCATATCTGGAGAAAAAGAAACCAAAGGCAGAATGAACCTAACCAATGAGCAGAGCAAGGCCCACAAAAGGCTGACATGCAATAGGAAAAGACTAGCTAAGGCTAGGTCAGGCAGTTCTGTACTGGTCTCAGAAGAAGGGCACATTATAAGATTCTTCTCAAGATGATCCTATGGTCTTCTCAACTTCTAAGATTAGTTTATATAAACAGTAAAACATGAAATCAGAATCTGAAAAGTGAGACCCAAACACTGAACCTAAAACAGCCAACAAGAACCAAACACCAGGAACACCTCCCTCAGAGCTCCTATATAAAGGGTGTATACAGCCCAGGTGACCACCACTCTACTCCCCCCATCCTCAAGTCACTAACTATCCTGAAGAGAAGTGCTCTGTTCACTGGGAAAGGTTCTCACTGTGAACCTCAAAGACTCACTAAGTAAGACAGAGCACCAGAATGGAAACCAGGCTTTGCTTCTTGGGAGTGAGGGCCATGAATTCCTTAGAAAAACACCAGACCATAAGCTTGGCTTGTCTGCCCCTTGAAGGCAGAAAAGTCCCTAAGCCAGCAAGAAGCAGACCCCCCTCCCACCCTGAAGTGGACTGGCCCAAAAGAAACTCCACAATCAGCTGGGTCAAAGAGTAACCGGTGTTCTGGTTTGAGAACAACCTCTGCCATTCATCAGCTTTGGTCTCTAAATGGTTACTGTAATTTTAAAGGGGGATATATGAGGATGAGGATCCCTTATCTTCCCCAGAGTGCTTTTAATTTCTCTAAAGCATACAATGAGTCATGAAGAGTATCCTACTAATAAGGTATGAGGATGAAGCCCATTCCTAGGAGATAACACCAGAGTGTTCTACATTATCAAGTTTATCTGGGCCAAGGTCCACAGAAGTTTATACACAGCAGTGAGCTCTACAACAGTGGAAACACTCACACACAGAGACAATAATTTACCACGAATGCTATTCCTGGGACTTTGTACTTACTTTAAAGCAGGCCAAGGCTCATCTTTCTACTGGCTTATTTACAGTCTCTGACAGATATCCCACCAGGATGATCAGGCTCCTCTCTGGCTCTAAGCAGTCTCTTAATATGCTGTCATTTAAAAAAATCTGTGAACTGGGGGCACCTAGGTGGCTCAGTTGGCTCCAGTCATGATCTCAGGGTCCTGGGATCGAGACACATCGAGTCAAGTTATATGCTCAGCAAGGAGTCGTCTTGCCCTATCCCTCTCTCTCTCTCTCTCTCTCTCTCTCTCTGTGCTTTCTCTCTCAAATAAATAAAAATCTTTAAATAAATTTTAAAAATCTGTGAGCTGGTATAGCAAAAAGTTCTTAGACTTCTGTGATTTCTATTTTATTTTTTAAGATTTTATTTATTTATTTGACAGAGAGAGAGAGAGAGATCACAAGTAGGCAGAGAGGCAGGCAGAGAGAGAGGAGGAAGCAGGCTCCCCACTGAGCAGGGAGCCCAATTCGGGGCTCGATCCCAGGACCCTGAGATCATGACCTGAGCCGAAGGCAGAGGCTTTAACCCACTGAGCCACCCAGGAGCCCCAAGTGATTTCTATTTTAGTATGCAATAATATATTGTTCTGTGCTGCTGAAACCACATCAAGAACTAAGCCTAACAAATAAAGGAACCTCGCTGCGCCTGCAAGTTTTTTGTGCGACAAAATCAGATTTTCTTCAGGGTAATTAGAAGTTGCAACTTTTGGGCGCCTGGGTGGCTCAGTGGGTTAAAGCCTCTGCTTTTGGCTCAGGTCATGATCTCAGGGTCCTGGGATCGAGGCCCGCATCGGGCTCCCTGCTCAGCGGGGAGCCTGCTTCCTCCTCTCTCTCTGCCTGCCTCTCTGCCTCCTTGTGATCTCTCTCCCTCTGTGAAATAAATAAATAAAATCTTTAAAAAAAAAAAAAAAAAGAAGTTGCAACTTTTGTTATCAATCCATCTTTCAACACTAATTCGAATTCCAACTTCCCCTTCTCCATTTGTAGAAAACTGCACAATTTTAGTAGTGAGTAAAAAAAGAAACTGCAGGATTAAAATCTGTAGGTTTAAAAGTGACAAATTTCTACCTTTTGCTCGGACTTCTGATACAAATATATTTCCGAGCTACTAAGGCACCACATGGTCTGAAGAAACACAGGTAAATCGTGGTACACACAAGAACCAACCTTCAGGGCACAATGATACGGAGAGAGAAAAGCAGGAAGAAGATACAATGAGGACTACCAAGCAATCTTCAAAAAATTAATAAAGCAGGAAAAAGTAAAAAGTTACAAAGAAAGCAAGCCTTAAAAAAAAAAGGCAGAAAAGAACAGAGTGATTAGGCAGAAAAACATCATTCATGCATGACATAAATTATCTTTCTGAAGGAAAGACCAAAAAGATGCAGGTAGGAACAAGCGAACATAACCAGGCTAGGTGCAAAACTAACACTCCTTTGTCCTCAGAAAAATAACCAGAACAACATACATAAGCAAGGTCAATATAGCCATGCCTCACCTTGCCCTAAACCTTGAAAAGAAGAATTGGAGGCAACAACTGCTATGCAGAACTTAGAAATCTCTAGAGCTCTAATTCAGGGGGGTTTAAAAGACTTACTGTGGGACCTGTATTTGGAGGTGATGATTCTTCTGTGCACACAGACAAGACAGAGAGGGAAGGCATCTGGGAGATCAGATCTGAGGGAGTCAGGGTTGACACCTCTGTGCCACTGTCCAAGTTCAAAGCTGAAAGCCCAAGAGTATGATGCCCATTGAGCTCACTGGCACTGCTTTGGGTGGAAGGCTTTAGGGAATTCCGGAAGGTGCCATTGCGGAGGCAGGATGTGCTATGGAAAGTGCTCGCCAGCTTGGCTGTCTTCTGATTGCTGTCATCAGAGTCAAGTTTTGGGAAGGACAGTGATTTGATATTGCTTACTGCAGGAATGGGGGGGAGGGACACTTTAGAAGACAGTGACATCTTTTCACAGTTGCCCAACTGTGGTAAGGTTATAAAGCCATTGGGTTTGTGAAGAGGCTTGATATCCAAGGTCGCCCGCTCCAGGGATGCCAGGACCTCCTCATCCTGTAACACAGACCCAGAGCCTCCTCTGGGCAAGTTATTGTCTAATAACTGAGCCATAATGGGTCCAGTGGTTCCTACCAGAATGTTTCTCAGCTCTTCCTTCTCATCAATAGTTTTTAACTCCAGATTATCAAATGGGTCTTCTTCACACTCAAAGTCAGCAGGATTGAAATCTGCCTTTGTGTGGGGTGGACTGAGAACTTTCTGTTTCGTGGCACTGCTGCTGACTCGAGTTGGGGTAAGGATGCTGTTGTGCTGTAAGCTGGCAAGGATGGGGTTAATCGGAGGTGGCATTGTGGCTGTACTGTGAGTCTTGGAGAAGCTCATCTTGCTGTCACCCTCTGGGCCACTCTTAGAATTCACTTTAGCTTCTACTTCCTCAGCCTTGCGCTCTGCTTCCCGCTGGGCTTCTTGGATTTTCTTAATATCTTCAGCCCACTCAATAGTCTTCTTTTCCAAGGAGAAGTCATACTGCAAAGATATAGCAAAGAAAGGACGTGTGAACCCAGGTGGCTGCCCCTCTCCAACTCAATTCTCCACTGAATTCTTCCTCACCCGAGCACAAAAGAACCTGGCAAGGTAGCATTTAAGGTGTATGAGATGATCCCCAGTCAGGAAGACCAAGGCTTCCTAAGCTCCTTATATGGTTTAATCAAACTATGCTCCCAGATTACTTCTAGAAATGAAGTAGAAAGAATTCCCACCACTTCTAATTGTACATTATCAGGGCAAAGGTACCCTGCCAACTACTTCCTTTGCTTCTCTCCCCTCAAGCCACTTCCCTTTCTAGAATTCTTCATTGGTGGCTAGGCAGATCTCGGCAACCGCCTGTGAAGCTTTGCTGATGGCCTTGTTCCTTTCTCTGAACTCTTCCATAACATCTGCCTCTATAGGTGATGCCAAGCAGAAATGACCACAGATAGATTTCATCTTTAATTCTTTTTCTAAACACTTCTCCCAATAATCACAAGCCTCTTGCAGGCAGGTACTGGGCTTTAGAGCCTCTTCAGGGTCTCCATTATCTAGCACAATGCCCTAGACAGAGCCTATACTCAATAATAACAACAGCCCCTAACATATAAAGGCACTTAGGAGGTACCAGGCAAGATTCTAAGCACTTTCTATGTATTAAAGTAGATCTTTTCAACAACCCTTTAAAGTAAGTACTATTACCCTCAGTTTACAAGAGCCATGCCTGAGGTCATAAAGTGGTAATATCTTTATGGTAAGTGGTAGAGCCTGGATATAACCCAAGCAGTATGACTACATTCTATGTTCTTAAACCACTACCTATTAAACTGTAATGAACAGACAGTACTCTAAATATAGGAAAACTGCTTATTAAGATATCGAGACATACTCAAATTAGGTTTTACAGTGCAAATTGCATAAGGATTCACTTCATGGTTGGTTCCTTAACAGCACCTTCAAGTATATCTCAATTTACAAAAATTTCATTTGCACACTTGGGAAAAAAAATACACCTATTACAAAAAACAAAATTCACCTCAGACAGAGAAAACAAAACTTTTGGTGTTCACTCTAAAGTCTCAGAGATGGGTGCCTGGGTGGTTCAGTGGGTTAATGCCTCTGCCTTCGGCTCAGGTCATGGTCTCAGGGTCCTGGGATCGAGGCCCGCATTGGGCTCTCTGCTCGGCAGAGAGCCTGCTTCTTCCTCTCTCTGCCTGCCTCTCTGCCTGCTTGTAATCTCTCTCTCTCTCTCTCTGTCAAATAAATAAATAAAATCTTTAAAAAAAATAAAGTCTCAGAGAACTAAACAATATCTATGTGCACATTCAAGGCTGAAGAGACAAGGGGGGGGTGGACAGGAAAGAGGCCTACATGCTCAGACAAGAGTTTTAGAGAACAAGAAACTCTGGTCATCCCCAAGCCTTTCAGCTTCAAACAACACAAGAGAAGCTTGGAAATGCACACATCAAGAAGTTTATTTATCTGGGACGCCTGGGTGGCTCAGTTGCTGAGCATCTGCCTTTGTGTCTGTCAGGTCATGATCCCATGATTCTGGGGGCTCCTTGCTTGGCAGGGAGCCTGCTTCTCCCTCTGCTGGCCACTCCCCCTGCTTGTGCGCGCGCGCTCTCGCTCTCTCTCTCTCTCTCTCTCTCTCTCTCTCTCTGACAGATAAATAAAATTTATTTATCCCCCTTTAAAAAGGGAGGGGGGGTTATTTATCCCCCCCCCCAGGAGTCTGGCTGGCTCAGCCTGTGAAACATGCGACTCTTGACCAGCATGGAGCCTACTTATTCAAAAACAAAACAAAACAAAACCTTTAAAAGAGAAGTTGTTTATACCCCTGAGCCAGCTGCTGGGCTCCAGAACGGCACCTGGGCGATCACAGCACTTCCTTTCTACCACTAATGGGAGTGAAAACACAGCTGCTGCTTCTAACCATGGAGGAAATTCGATTTTACATCTGGCTTCTTCCACCAAAAACAGGATGTAACCAACATCCCACCACCTATAAACCTAGGTCCCTGACGTTTTACTCTCAAGAACTGGAAATTTCTTCACTTTTTTGTAAAATCTTTATTGCCTTTTGTTAATTACAAAAGTAACAGGGGCGCCTGGGTGGCTCAGTCATTGAGCATCCTGCCTTCGGCTCAGGTCATGATCCCAGGGTCCTGGGATGGAGCCCCACATTGGGCTCCCTGCTTGGCGGGAAGCCTGCTTCTCCCTCTCCCATTCCCCCTGCTTGTGTTCCCTCTCTCACTGTGTGTCTCTCTGTCAAATAAATAAAATCTTAAAAAAAAAAAAGAAGAAGAAAAAAAGTAACATAAAATACTTGGAACACAGGAAAAAAAAAATATTAGAGTGAAAAATGAGTGTGGTTTGAGTGTACAAATAAATAATAACCATATCTAATATTTATGGAGTACCAGGAACCAGAGTAAATTATTATAAAAGCATTATTTTATTTAATCTTATAACAACCTTAAAAGCTAATTATCCCCACTTTACAGATGAGGATATTGAGACCCAGAGGGTTTAAGAAATCTGCACAAGATTACACCGCTATTACATGGCAATTTCAGCTCATGAATGAGTGATACCAGATTCTACTCTAAATGATGACACTAAGGGCTACCCCCTATTTCTGTGGTCACCACCACTATAGCATTCAATGAAAATTTTCTAGGCCCTGGGTGCAAGGATTATTTATGTGTTTTACTGGCTCACTTTGATGAATTTTTAGCTGAAAAATGAAGTCTGTATTGTCATGCAAGGGCAAATATGACAAAGTCATAGGAAGCATCAAGCTATCTATCTGTCCAGGGTTCTAAGTCTGACTCTTCTATGAACACAAAGGAGACCAGCACCAATACCACAACCAAATTCCCCATGGAGACCCAGGCAAAGTTTAAAGGTACCATTGCAGTAAGAGAACAAACATATTTCAACTGTTCCACCCAGGAATGGAGCTCAAATCTCCTCTTTTGTTATTAGTGGGTGCTATGAATACAGTAAGGACAGTACTATGCACTTATTAATGCTTTAAACTGATCAAGTAAATAGAAAATTCCCAGCAAAGCCTAAAACAGCAATAATTTGGGATTCAAAACAAGTTTTCTGGCTGAATCAATGAAACAGTGAATAATATGAGAACTATTAAAAGAAAATGGTGTTTTTTAATCCTATTTTAACAGTAGTATCCTGCGCACAGAGAAGTGGTTACTGACATTTGTTACTACCAATAAAAAAGTCTCCAGGTAGGATGCCTGGGTGGCTCAGTTGGTTAAGCACCTGCCTTCGGCTCAGGTCATGATCCCAGGGTCCTGGGATCAAGTCCTGCATCAGGCTCCTTGCTCAGCAGGGAACCTGCTTCTCCCTCTGCCTGCCACTTCCCCTGCTTGTGCACTCGTGCGCGCACGCTCTCTCTGACAAATACATAAAATCTTAAAAATGAAAAAAAAGGGGGGGGCGCCTGGGTAGCTCAGTGGGTTGAAGCCTCTGCCTTTGGCTCAGGTCATGATCTCAGGGTCCTGGGATCGGGCCCCACATTGGGCTATCTGCTCGGTGGGGAGCATGCTTCCTCCTCTCTCTCTGCCTGCCTCTCTGCCTACTTGTGATCTCTTCACTCTGTCAAATAAACAAATAAATTCTTTTTAAAAAAATGAAAAAATGAAAAAAAAAAGTCACCAAGCAAACAGAACAATGTAAAACTTTCTTTATATGGGAAATTTGTGTCTCTTCTGGCCCAATAAAGTCACCATACACAAAAGGGTTATCAATTCAGTATTCAAAACTATGTAAGATGTTCAACATCATTAGTAATTAAGGAAATACACATCAAACAGCAGTAAGAGATCATTGCAAAATCCACAAGGACATATATAATCAAAAAGGATAAGAAGAGTTGGCAAGGACATGGATAAATTGGAACCCTCATGCACTGTGGGCAGGACTATAAAATGGTACAGTCCCTCCAGAAAAGAGTGCGGCGGTTCCCCAAAAGGTTAAAACACAGTTACCATGTGACAACCAGCAGTTCCACTTATATACCCAAGAAAACTGAAAGCACACGTCTGCACAAAAACCTACACACAAACATTCGCACCAGCATTACTGATAATAAGCAAACAGTGGAAACCACCAAAATGCCTATCAACTGATAAATGTTAAAACAAAATGTAGTGTATCAATATAATGGAACATTAAGCCATAAAAATGAATGATGTACCAACAATTCATGAATACAACATGGATAAACCTTGAAAACATTACACTAAGTATAATAAGTCAGTCATAAAACACTATCTATTATATTATTCCATTTATATGACATGTCCAAAACAGGCATATCCATAGGAACAGAAAGTAGATTTAGTGGTTGCCAGGGGCTAGGGGGAGAGGGAAGTAAGAAGTGACTGCTAATGGACACTGCATTTCTTTTTGGGATAAGGACACTACTGGAATTATATAGTGATGATGGTTATACACTTTGAATATACTAAAAACCACTTATATGCACACCTAAAAAGGTGAATTTCAAGGTATGTAAATTATATGTCAATAAAGCTATTATTTTGAAAAATATAACTGAAATTTTCCTTTGATTACCTACTGATTACTACTGCATATAGACTGGAAAATAAATATTTCTTAGGGTAACATGGTGGAGCCTCAGAGAACCCCCCAGAAATAAAACTCCTTTGCCAGAAAATTGTATTTTTTAAAAACTTAAGTCATAGGAAGAAGTGTTTGATAGGTAGTGTACTTTCCTTTTTTCCCATTTAACTCTTTCTCTAAACTGTAAGCTCGTTGATAACAGTGATTAAGGTATTTATCTCTATCCCCAACCCTAGCAGACCACCACTCAAAAGTAGGCACTCAATAAATGTGCACTGAGGGAAGAAAGGAAATCACAGAACATAAAGCTATTGCTGCTTTCAAGAAGTGATACTATACATTTATATACGACTGAGCTTTAAAGATGAAAGGGTTGACAAAGAAGCTACTGAGAAGGCATTTAAGCACATTCTAGGAGAATAAACAGATTTTAACAGGTAGACAGCTTTTAGTACAGTGAGAAAGAGGAAAACATTCAAAGTGGAGGTAACAGCTCATGAGAAAAAGCATAGTACGATAGGTCATATACACAGTATGTTCAATGAACTGGTAGTCATCTGGTTCGTAGGAGAGATGGAGATGATAAGCTAAGGTGCTTTATCACACCTTATGTCTAGACTTGATTAAATAAGGACTGGTGAATCAGTGTAAGTTTTTTTTAACAGGGGTGTGACAATTTGAAACCTTAGAGATATTGTTCTAGAAACAATATGAAAGATTTTAAAAAAAGTGCTATAAGCAGAAGGGTCAATTAAAGAGGAATACTGCAGAAGTCCAGGTTAAAAAAAAAAATCACATAAGGATGAATTGGGTGGTAAAGGTGAGACGCAGCAGAGAGAAAAATATTTCCTAATTTGAGTGACCAAGAAGATAATGAGGACATCAAAAGAGAGAAAGAGGTGAATGAGCAAGCCGGATGAGCAGTAGGGATTTCTTCTGGACAAGGCACAGAAACCCAGGAATATACAGTCTAACAGACTGCAGATGATCTGTAATAGATATACAAACATACGTAAGAGTGTGTGTGTGTGTGTGTGTGTGTGTGTGCGCGTGTGTGTGAGAGAGAGACAGAGAGAAGACAGACAGACAACATGAGCCAAGCAGTAATAGCTGATATAACAAATAAGAGATAGGAAAATGGTTTTTATTCCTATTCACTATACATCCAAGTCTTACTCTTTAAATTTTTAAATGCACTAAACTTTAACTAAAAATCACCACTTACCTGTACTTCTCTGACCACCTGCAAACAATCAGGCAAGGAGAAGCCAATAGGAAGACCAACTTTAGCTGGTGTTTTGAATTTGTCTCCTATCTTAAATGGGACATCATCAAGGTAACTGAAAGTCCCTACAATCAAAAATAAAGTAGAAAATATCAGCAAAGAACTTTATTATTTGTTCTACTATTATCTTACATCTAGGATACAACATTAATTTTTACTACCCTAAAACTAGAAGTTACAAAGATTTGCTTCTCTGACTGCTTACCTTCTCCTGACCCTAGACCTCTGTGGAGGAAATCCTGCTTGAGCCTACTGGATCTTATTAGGGTTTATTTTCAATTACACTTAGTGTAAAAGCCAAAGTACTCACAGAAGCCTAAAAGGCCTCTCCAAAGCCCACTATCCCTCTACCCTCAACTCTCTGTCACCTTCTTCCTCACTGCACTAACTGACAGTAATTGTTCCTCAACCATGACAGGGTCAAACCCACCTCAAAAATTCTGCTGTGGCTGCTCCTTCCATCTGGAATGTTCTCCCCTGAAATATTCATGTGACTTATTCCTTCCCCTTCTTCAAGTCTTTGCTCAAATGCCACTCTCTTAATGAGACTTACTCTGACCACGCTATTTAAAACTGATCCTGATCCTCGCTACAGTACTCCCATGTTACCACCTATCCTTTCGCCCACAGCACTTATTACCTTCTAACATATTAAGTAAATCATTTTTAAATTATATTTATTGTATGTCTGGCCCAATGGAATGTAAGCTCCTTGCAGACAAGCATTTAAGCCTATTTTATTCACTGATATACTGTCAAAACCTATACATATGAGGCACTTAATACTGATGTATTGATAGAACCTCCACAAACGAACCTCTGACTAGGAGTGCTCTACTTTAGAGAGAATCATTTCTATTTAATACAAAAATTACTCCATATTTTTTAAGACTATATTCTGCAGCAGATGTAGAAATATTCAAGAAGCCTAGCACTTGGGGTGCCTGGGTGGCTCAGAAGTTATGCGTCTGCCTTGGGCTCAGGTCATGATCGCAGGGTCCTGGGATCGAGGACAGCCATCAGGCTCCCTGCTTGGCAGGAAGCCTGCTTCTCCCTCTCCCCCTCCCCCTACTTGTGTATCCTCTCTCTGTGTGCCTCTATCAAATAAAATCTTTTTTTAAAAAAAAGGCAGCACAGCACTTATGAAAAAAGGAAAACCAGGGGTGCTTGAGTGGCTCAGTCAGTTAAGTGTCTGCCTTTGGCTCAGGTCATGATCCTGATCAGGGTCCTGGGATCAAGTTCCACATTGGGCTTCCCTGCTCCGTGGGGAGTCTGATTCTCCCTCTCCCTATGCTCCTCCTCACAGCTCATTCTCTCTCTCAAATAAATAAAATTTAAAAAAACAAAAAACCGAAAACCAGACAAGACCATGAAAATCAGAATAGGATTATCAGGAGACATAAACCACACACAACTGAACTGCTCTAACTCCCCAAAGGTGCTCTGCCTAATTGCTGAATCACAGAGAAAGACCAGGACATTATCACTTATTTATAGGGTCAGACAAAATGAGAGTGGCTCTTATATATGACTTGAACTATACAATCCCAATTGTACATGGTTTCTTTTCTGGACGAGGTCTGGGGCTAACTTACTAGCAGAACCATCGTGGACAATCAAATAGTTCCTACTGTTTGACTATTAACAGCTAGTAAAATAAGGACTGCTGGAGCACCTGGGTGGCTCGGTCAGTTAAGCGTCTGCCTTCGGCTCAGGTCATGATCCCAGGATTCTGGGATCAAGTCCCAGGTTGGACTGCCTGCTTCTCCCTTTCTTGCCCGCTTGTGCTCTCACTCTCTCAAATAAATAAAGTCTTTAAAAAAAAAAAAAAGGATTGCTTCTGGGTCTCACACTGGTATATTTTCTTGAATGTTTATGGACAGAATAATACAATTACACCTCTTCCATGAAGATGGCTTCTCTCTCTTTCTAAAAACTAATAGATTTCAAGACTTAAACTCAACATATATTTGAAATCTTTTCATCATTCCCATTTCCTGAGGTTAATACTGCTCTGATACACCTGAAACCCTCCAGCAGAAAGAAGGGCCCTACTTGCACCCTTGGGGGTTGCCTTTCTCTTTTCATATCTTATAACCAGAACTGAAACACTTTATGTATCTCCCACTCAGCGAGCAAATTAAATTCACAACTGTGCTCAATTTAACAATTTTTCTGGGGAATAGCCATAATTATTAACACTCCAGGAAAGTTTCTTCATTGGTCATGTCTTTAGAAGTACTATTTTCTCAGATGGCAACGCCTGTCACATTCCCACCCTTTTTTACTTGATTACTTCTAGTCCTGTAAGAATGAGCTTAAGAACAACTCCTTTCTCAATCTCAGAACACTCAGTTCAAACCAGCATCTCAGATCTTAGTATTCTGTGCCTAGACACTCTGAGTAAGAATCCTGAATGTCCCTTAAGAAGGGATAAATGTTTCATATCTACACTTCCCAATCTCAGCATAACTGGCAGGTAAGATGCTCAGTAAGAACAAATAAAGAAGACATGGTCTATACTTCTTTCATATTTAACTCTCACCCCTTTGCTAACTCACATTCAATCAACATTTATTAAAATTCAAAATGAGGGACTCCTGGATGGCTCAGTGGCTTAAAGCCTCTGCCTTCGGCTCAGGTTATGATCTCAGGGTCCTGGGATCAAGCCCCACATTGGGCTTCCTGCTCGGTGGGGAGCCTGCTTCCTCCTCTCTCTCTGCCTGCCTACTTGTAATCTCTGTCAAATAAAATCTTAAAAAAAAAAATAAAAACAAAATAAAATTCAAAGTGATTTACATAAAATGGCAAGGCTACTCGTAAAAATACACCAGGTGCTTCCCCACCAAAGTATCAGGTATCACCACAGGTTGCAAAAAAAAACAAAAAAAAACAACAAAAAAAAAACAACAAAAAAAAAACCACAAGTGCTGGTTACAACTCTAAAACCCTGTCACTTAAAAATTCTTTATAATATAGAAATTAAAAGCAAAGTTCTAATTTTAAAAAATTTTTATCTGTCTTCCATGAAAACAGGTGCTCAAATTTTACTGGAAGTTAGATTTTAACCTTAGCTAGTGTCCTGACAGGAGACAAAGCTGAAACTAGCATTTCCTTCCTTCCTTCCTTCCTTCCTTCCTTCCTCCCTCCCTCCCTCCTTCCTTCCTTCCTTCCTTTCTTTCTTTTAGATTTTATTTATATGACAGAGAGAGAAACATCGAGAGTGGGAACACAAGCAGGGGGAGTGGGAGAGGGAGAGGGAGAAGCAGGCTCCCTGCTGAGCAGGGAGCCCGATGCGGGGCTCAATCCCAGGACTCTGGGATCTGACCTGAGCCGAAGGCAGATGCTTAACAACTGAGCCACCCAGGCGCCCCATGAAACTAGCATTTTCTAAGAAGCACTAGCAAGATTTACAGTCAAATTAACAATCACAAAATTAAGTCTTTGGTCTCACAATGTTTATTCATTCAAAGTAGGTTAATTATAACACACACACACACACTCTCTCTCTCTCTCTCTCTCTCTCTCTCTCTCTCTGAAAAAAACCCTACCCGTAATAACACAAGCGTGTATGATCTACAAATATAAGAAAATCCACCCACACTAAAACTAACAAAATTTTCTTAAATGAACAGTTCTTTTTTTTAAGATTTTATTTATTTATTTGACACAGAGAGAGAGATTACAAGTTTGCAGAGAGGCAGGCAGAGAGACAGGGAGAGGAGGAAGCAGGCTCCCTGCTGAGCAGAGAGCCAGATGCGGGCCTCGATCCCAAGACGCTGAGATCATGACCTGAGCCGAAAGCAGAGGCTTTAACCCACTGAGCCACTCAGGCGCCCCTTAAATGAACAGTTCTATTGTAGAATGGTGATGGGAGTTGAGGGAGAAAATTATCTATAAAAAATAACATACCTAACATATCTGAGTCAAATGAGAATATCTTTCAAAGGGTGTTCAGTTTCCTTGCCCACCTTTCAGTGAGGAAACTATGACAGTGCTGAATACACTGATGTATAACTGAAGTAGGCCCTGGCATAGGGACAGACAGATCCAGTGTTATACCTTTAAATAACTGCTGTTTCCCCTCCTTAACACCAGTTAAAGGTTTCTGCTTTTAAAAAAGCAGTTTCATTTCACTAACAAAGCCAATGCGAAGGTGATTTCGGACATCCTCTAACTTTCCCTGGTCTTGGTCCTTTAAACTTTGTTAGTAGGGAATGAGCCAATAGTTACGTGTTTATTGGAGAAAGAGGGTAGGAATAAAGGGAAAAGGCATTTAGGGAAACCTGACTGGCTCAGTTGGTAAAGCATGGGACTCTTGAACGTAGAGATTACTTAAAACTAAAAAATCTTTTAGGGTGGTTCAGTCAGTTAAGCATCCGACTCTTGGATTTCGGTCGTCATGATCTCTGGGTCATGAGATTGAGCTCCCACAGGACTCCGCACTGAGGCTGCTTGGGATCCTCTCTTACCCTCTCCCCCTGTCCCTCCCCACTCTACCCACCCTCCTGGGGCATGCTCTTTTTTTCTTTGTTTTGTTTTTAAGATTTGTATTTATTTGACAGAGAGAGAGAGACCGCAAGAGAGGGAACACAAGCAGGGGGAGTGGGAGAGAGAGAAGCAGGATCCCCGCTGAGCAGGGAGCCAAATGTGAGGCTCAATCCCAGGACCCCAGGATCATGACCTGAGCCGAAGGCAGACACTTAACTGAGCCACCCAGGCATGTCTCTCTCTCTCTCCCTCTCTCTATAAAAAAAAAATCTTTTATGGGCACCTGGCTGACTCAATGGGTGGAGCATGTAACCCTTGATCTCAGAGTTGGGAGTTCGAGCCCCACATTGACTGCAGGGATTACTTAAAAATAAAATCTTTAAAAATAAATAGCTACAAGGCAAAATAAGTCAATCAGAGAAAGACAATTATATGATTTCTCTGATATGAGAAATTTGAGGGGCAGGGCGGGGGGTTGTGGGGAGCAGGGAGGGAAAAAATGAAACAAGATGGGATTGGGAAGGAAACAAACCATAAGAGACTCTTAATCTCATGAAACAAACTGAGGGTTACTAGGGAGTGGGAGGGTAGGGAAAGGGTGGATGGGTTATGGACATCGGGGAGGGTTTGTGCTATGGTGAGTGCTGTGAAATGTGTAAGCCTGATGATTCACAGACCTACCCCTGGTGCAAAAAAAAAAAAAACAGCTAAATAAATAAAACCTTTTAAAAATAGGCATTTAAAGAAATGGCAACAAAGCAAACAACCTTTTGAATGAACAGAAGACTACCGTAGTATAATTAATAATCACGTTATGAGGATTATAAAGAATGTATTTTGCAAGTATAAGTGACTATGCCTTATGAATTATTCATTTTAATCCAATAAATCAAAATATATACCTATATTTAAAAACAGCAATTTCTCTTATTTCTCAATATACCTTATTTTTTAAATAGATTCAATAAAACTCAATTAACTACACAGCCCAGAGAATTAAACATTGTGACTAACAAATTTCCAGCTTACCCCAAGTACTTTTTAGTTTCAGTCTTTATTATTGAATATCTTTTTTAAAATGTCTGAGCCCACTTTCTTAAGTTCAGTTTCAAAAAAGAAAGTAAGTACATCTCTGATGACTATGGCTGTGGCAGTTCCCTGAAGTCAGGTTCTGCACATGACTTTGCATTATGCCACAGTGGAAGAGAATGGGCTGAAAATGTAGTAAATCAGGATAAATTATGGGAAAGCATCATTGTGATTTCTTTCTTTTTGAATTGCTGATATGCTTATCATCTAACCACCTACAAGCTTTCCTGCAAAGTTATAATTCCAGAGAAGAGAAGATATAAATTCTTAATGGAGGGTAGAAACCAGACTATGCTTAATTCAGGTTTTACTGTGACTTCAAATTGAGGATTCAAACTGAAGTTTTTGAAAAAGACCAAGAGTAAAGACCAAACTTAAAATTTAGTGAAAACTACAATTCTATGACTAGGTATCACTACCTTAAAGCCACTAAGTTGGATTTAAACTTAGATAAGGGGCACCTGGGTGGTTCAGTAGGTTAAGCCTCCAACTCAGCTCAAGTCATGATCTCAAAGTTATGAGACTGAGTCTCATGTGGGGCTCTATGCTCAGCAGAGTCTGCCCGAGATTCTCTCCCTCTGCCCCTTCCCCTGCTGGTACGTGCACCCCACCTCTCATAAATAAATACATAAATAAATCAGGTTGACAGATAAACAGATACACATGTAGACACACACAGAAACACACACACACAAAAATACAGATATCTGCTACAGGATGCAAAGTCACAAGAAAATGTTAATCACACCTTAACAACAAAAGTCAGATAAATTACAAAATCAGCTTTCTAATATACAATGTCTAGCATTCAATCAAAAATAAGACACACAAAGAAGAAAATGCGATCCATCATTAAGAGAGGAACCAGTCATCAGACCCAAACTGAGGGAGAGCAAAGATATTGAAATTATCAGAAAGATTTAAAATAACTATAATAAATATACTACAGGATCTAACAGAAAAGATGAACATGTATGAGCAGATGAGGAATCTCAACAAGAGACGTAAATATAAGGAGACACAGCAACAATGCCAGAAATGAAAAATGCAGTATCAGAGAAGAAAATCTTTGATATTTCATAACCAGGCTATCCTGATAATCAGAAAATACTTAGCAGAGGAAAGAACCAGAGAACCTGGGGGTAGGTCAAAAGAAATTAATCAGGAAAAAAAAATTTTTTAATCGTACTGAAACACAAAGGTGGGGGGAAAAAAAAGAACAAAATGGAACAGGGCCTTAAGAGATATTTAGTACAATATCAAACAGCCTATTTTTTGTATGATTAGAGTCTCAAAAGGATAAGAGAAAAACAATGGGGGAGAAGAAATAGGAAAGGAAATAATGGCTGCAAATTTTCCCAGAGTGATAAAAGATATCAAACCATAGATCCAAGAAGTTTAGCTAACTTAAAGCAGGATAAATACACAGAAAATCACAGGAAGCCACATCATAGTAACAACGCTGAAAACAAAGATAGTCTTGAAAGATGGAGGGGGGAGGGAAGCAATGATTAAATGATAGCCAACTACTTTACATTACACTGTAAAGCAGTAACAGATCAACTTTAAAAACAATTTAAAATAAAACACCTTCATTACTCAGCAGAAAAAGTATTTCAATATCCTAAGAGAAATTAAACCCAAGGCAAAATGAGCCTCCCTTACAAGTTAGCTAGCTCAACAATCATAAACAGGCCAGCCAGGCCTTTCAAAGGAAAGAGTTTAGTTTTACTAAGTTTTATCTGATTATACAGACTTATTTTTTTCCTAAATTAGAATCTCAAGGCATTTTCTCAGATATTTTTAAAAGAGTAATTTGTTGAAACTTCTTTTTTTCCATTTATTTGAGACAGAGCAAGAGAGAGCAAGCCCGAGCAGGGGGGAGGGGCAGAGGGAGAGGGAGAAGCAGACTCCCTGCTGAGCGAGAGTCCCATGCAGGGCTCAATCCCAGGACCTCAAGATCATGACCTGAGCCAAAAGCAGACTCTTAACAAACTGAGCAACCTAGACGACCCTGTTGAAACGTTTTTAAAAACCCACTCTGGGGGCACCTGGGTGGCTCAGTCAGATAAGGATCCACCTCTGGCTCAGGTCATGATCTCAGGGTCATAAGATCAAGTCCTGCACTAGGTGTGGAACCTGCTTAAGATTCTCTCTCTCGGGGCACCTGGGTGGCTCAGATGCTTAAGCATCTGCCTTCCGCTCCAGTCATGATCCCAGGGTCCTGCGATTGAGCCCCAGATCACGCTCCCTGCTCTACAGGGAGGTTGCTTCTCCCTCTCTGCCTTCCACTCCCCCTTCTTGTGCGTGCTGCCAAATAAATAAAATCTTAAAAAAAAAAAAAGGTTTTCTCCTTCTCCCTCTACCCCTCCCCCACTGCTTACACGCTCACATGCACACACACACTCACTCTAAAAAAAAATAAATAGGGCGCCTGGATGGCCCAGTCTTTTAAGTGTCTGCCTTCCGCCCAGGTCATGGTCCTGGTGTCCTGGATCAAGTCCTGCATAGGGCTCTCTGCTCAGCAGGGAGCCCGCTTCACCCTCTCCCACACCCCTGCTTGTACTCTCCCCTCTCTCTTCCTCTGTGTCAAATAAATAAAATCTTAAAAAATAATAAAATTTTAAAAATAAAAAGTCACTTCTGGAAAATAACTTTTTTTCTTAGATAAAGGGGAAAATAAGTTAAAAATTAAGGAGAATTAACAGGGGCGCCTGGGTGGCTCAGTGGGTTAAAGCCTCTGCTCAGATCATGATCTCAGGGTCCTGGGATCGAGGCCCGCATCGGGCTCTCTGCTCAGCAGAGAGTCTGTCTCCTCCTCTCTCTCTGCCTGCCTCTCTGCCTTCTTGTAATCTCTCTCTCTGTGTCAAATAAATAAATAAAATCTTTAAAAAAAATAAAATAAAATAAAATAAATAAAACACCAGACTGTAAGAAAGGCCTGATTAAAACTGAGCCAAGGGTTTTCAATTTACATAATAAAATACAAGCACAATATTTTTAAAGGTCTTTCAGAATTAACTGGTTATTCTCTTTTCTGTCATTTAGGGATATTTATTTTTAGGATAAATATTAGGATAGTTATCAGGATACATTTAGGATATTTATTATCCTAGCACTTGGGACAGTTATTAATGACAGTGGAAGAAGATCAACCTTAGTTGAAAAAAATGAACTTGAGGGACGCCTGGGTGGCTTAGTTAGTTAAGCACCTGCCTTCAGCTCAGGTCATGATCCCGGGGGTTTTGGGATCCAGTCCTGCATTGGGCTCCTTGATCAGCGGGAAGCCTGCTTCTCCCTCAGCCTGCCACTCTCCCTGCTCGTGCACACACACACTCTCTCTCTCTGATAAATAAGTAAATGAAATCTTTAAAAAAAAAAAAAAAANTTTCGGCTCAGGTCATGATCTCAGGGTCCTGGGATCGAGGCCCGCATCGGGCTCTCTGCTCAGCGGGGAGCCTGCTTCCCCCTCTCTCTCTGCCTGCCTCTCTGCCTCCTTGTGATCTCTCTCCCTCTGTGAAATAAATAAAATCTTTAAAAAAAAATAAAAAATAAAAAATAAAATAAAATAAAATAAAATACAAGCACAATATTTTTAAAGGTCTTTCAGAATTAACTGGTTATTCTCTTTTCTGTCATTTAGGGATATTTATTTTTAGGATAAATATTAGGATAGTTATCAGGATACATTTAGGATATTTATTATCCTAGCACTTGGGACAGTTATTAATGACAGTGGAAGAAGATCAACCTTAGTTGAAAAAAATGAACTTGAGGGACGCCTGGGTGGCTTAGTTAGTTAAGCACCTGCCTTCAGCTCAGGTCATGATCCCGGGGTTTTGGGATCCAGTCCTGCATTGGGCTCCTTGATCAGCGGGAAGCCTGCTTCTCCCTCAGCCTGCCACTCTCCCTGCTCGTGCACACACACACTCTCTCTCTCTGATAAATAAGTAAATGAAATCTTTAAAAAAAAAAAAAAAAANTGCTCGTGCACACACACACTTTCTCTCTCAGATAAATAAGTAAATGAAATCTTTAAAAAAAAAAAAAAAAATGGGGCGCCTGGGTGGCTCAGTCATTGAGTGTCTGCCTTCGGCTCAGGTCATGATCCCAGGGCACTGGATAAAGCTCCACATCGGGCTCCCTGCTCCTCGGGAAGCCTGCTTCTCCCTCTCCGACTCCTGTTTGTGTTCCCTCTCTTGCTGTGTCTCTCTCTGTCAAATAAGAAAATAAAATCTTAAAAAAAAAAAATTAAAAAAAAAAAAAGAACTTGGAAGGTAAATAAAATACTAGTCATAGCACAGGATCTAGTCAGCCCAAATATTTAAAGAGAAAAAAAAAGCAATATCCAATATTTAAGATCCAATCATGAGAACAAATGTTACCTCCTTTCTCCACACCCCAAATGCCCTATAAGAATTATACACACATACACTCACTAACCCTAATGGACCAGTCGGGTAATATCTACCTTAGGGAGAGTCAATCCACAGGCTTACAAACTAGGCTGTACCAATCAGATCCTCCCTTGGCCAAAAGATAGAAAAACTTTTAGCTACATGATGCTAGCCACTTAAACTGAAAGATCAAGTAGCAAGTAGTATCATAATGGGGGGTGGCCATTTTTGACCCTATGCACTCTACACAAGTAGGTCAAGAAAGTAAGTCTATAAACAGAAGAATAAAAATGGAGCACACCCGCAGAGAAAAGCAGTAAGGAAAGGCTATGTAGCTTCCTGAGAGATGGAGGGAGTACGAGTCTTAGCTTCCTGGCTTTCTAATTTCAGCTCTATAAGACTACGCTGAACTTGATTTCCTGCACTCAGATGCCCACAAGATTGCTATTCTCCCCGCCCCCCACCTTTTTTTTTTTTTGCCTATTTCCTTTAATTTCTATTCCTTAAACTACATAATATCTAAAAATAAGGTTCTTTACTCTAAAAACTCTAAAACTCTAAAAACTCTAAAGCTACAGACATTCAAGTAGGAGCGCAGCAGTTTAAAGCAGACGCTGAAAAGAGAAAGAGAAAAAAATCTTTTCTCAGGGCACCTGGGTGGCTCAGTTGGCTAAGCAACTGACTCGATCTCACCTCAGGTCTTGATCTCAGGGTTGTGAGTTCACGCCCCACATTGGGCTCCACGATTAACATGAAGCCTACTGAAGGAAATGGGAAAGGGAAGAAGAGAAGAGAAAAAATCTTTTCTCAAATTTTTCTCAGGTCCAATGCTTCACTTACACAACAAAATTTTGGTGAGGAATGTTAAGGAGATGGAGGAATTTCTTAAAGTTATTGATCAGATAACTTCAAAATTAGAATCTCTCTGGAATGTTTAGCTGGAACACATAACCTGGGGTCCATCTTATTTTCACTCTAGTCAAAAAAGACTTCCCAAAGAGTCAAGATATATAGTTTATCTTTTGAAATAAGATTATAAGTTTAAATTTTTCTTTTTTGCTATTTTCTCTCCCCAGGCCTTTCCTTTGTCCTTTGCTCTGTCCTTTTTCCTTAAAAAAGTGATCCAGAGGCAACTTCAGATCTACCTCTCTACTATCATTTGAATACTTTTTTTTTTTTAAGATTTTTATTTATTTGGGCGCCTGGGTGGCTCAGTGGGTTAAAGCCTCTGCCTTCGGCTCAGGTCATGATCTCAGCATCCTGGGATCGAGGCCCGCATCGGGCTCCCTGCTCGGCAGGGAGCCTGCTTCCTCCTCTCTCTCTCTGCCTGCCTCTCTGCCTACTTGTAATCTCTCTCTCTCTGTGTCAAATAAATAAATAAAATCTTTAAAAAAAAAAAAAGATTTTTATTTATTTATTCATGAAAGACGGGGGGGGGCAAAGGCAGAGGGAGAAGCAGGCTCCCCATTGAGCAAGGAGCCAGATGCAGGACTTGATCCCAGGACCCTGGGATCATGACCTGAGCCACAGGCAGATGCTTAACCATCTGAGCCACCCAGGCACCCCTCATTTGAATACGTTTAAAGTATTGTCTAATAATCCTTAGACAACAGAAAATAGCTTACCTGGCAGATCTGATGCCTGACCATTCTTTATAGAATGCAAATTCCAGAGCATGACTGACTTAACTCCAAAAGGACTTAATAAAACACATACAACTGACGTATATAAGCATATGCACAATGGTAATTCAAAATATTAAACTGTTATATAAAATACATAAGCAAGTTAGAACCCCAGTAACTGCTGCTGCAGCCTGACTCAGCTGACTGATTTGATCAAGCAACAAGAGCATACCAACATATGTTGTCATGCAGTCTGGCAAACCATTCTTACAATGACATGATTTTAAAAATGGAAGGTTAGCTTTAAAAAAAATCTTCATTTTTTTTTTTTAAGAGGGGGGGAGCAGAGGGAGGAGAGAAACAATCTTAAGCAGGCTCCACGCCCAATACGGAGCCTGAAGCAGGGTTCCATCTCAATCCTGAGATCCTCACCTAAGCAGAAATCAAGAGACGGACACTTAACTGACTGAACCACCCAGGCATCCCCCAAAACCCTTTTAAAATAACTTGCGTTGTTTGGATATTTCTGGTATTTAATTCTTACCTTCTACTGTATGAAAAGAGAATCTAACTAACTTCTTAGGCATCTCCATTCCTCCCAAATGAGATAATAAAGTTTACTGAAAGGCTGTATCTTTGAAGAGGATGATAAACTATTCATTTCAAATGCAAAATTATAATTACTACTACTAACATTTCTGTAATTACTGATCACGGTTTATTCGTAGTAATTACTTTCTATCACTGTGGGGCAGGAAGGGAGGACGACAGGGATAGACACTAAAGCAAAACATTATGAAGTATTAACTAAAGTTTTAGAGTTCTTCACACCTGAGACAACAAAGATCTACGACCAGAGAGTAAGAAAGGGAATGTAAGGACTTCAAAACAATAAAAATAGGTAGGCTCCCGATCCATCTCTGGTAGTTTCAAGTACAATAAACCACAGAGACTCTAAAATTTAACTATCTACTTCAATACTTCAATATTAAATTACCTGAAATCCACTGGAATGTATATGCTACACTGTTGTACAACTTTTTCTCAAACTGCTCATTTAAATCAACAAAAAGGGGCACTTAAAAAACGCTAAGTGATTTCAAATCCTCTGATCAAGTCATAACTTAAACCATGATACCTAACAGTCCACTTACCATGAAAATCTGCACCCAACTTCTTAGAAGCCATTTAGAACCTGAAAAACAAAGAATTATTATTAAGCACACGATGCTCTGAGGGGATACAAACAAATCATTACGAGAAAATTGAGACTACGAAAAAGAAACCAAATACAGTCCTCAAACTTCTCAGTCCCAAAATCTCAAAAAAGAAAGGAGAAAGGAAGAGATACTAGTTTTCTAGAGAAAAGTTAAATATTTCTAAAATCTGTATGTTCTAGGAACGCCTGGGTGGCTCAGTTGGTTAAGCAGCTGCCTTCAGCTCAGGTCACGATCCCAGCGTCCTGGGATCGAGTCCCACATGGGGCTCCTTGCTTAGCGGGGAGCCTGCTTCTCCCTCTGCCTCTGCCTGCCACTCTGCCTGCTTGTGCTCTCTCTCTCTCTCTGACAAATAAATAAATCTAAAA
>LNAC01000362.1:737591-768154 GCA_002007465.1 Ailurus styani | reverse complement strand
GAGCAGAGAGCCCAATGCGGGCCTCGATCCCAGGACCCTGAGATCATGACCTGAGCCGAAGGCAGAGGCTTTAACCCACTGAGCCACCCAGGCGCCCAGGAGCCTGCTTCTTGTGCCTGGTGCTCCCCCTGCTTGCTCAGTCTGTCTCTGACAAATAAAATCTTTCTTTTTTTAATAAAAATTAAAAAATAAAAATTTGTGTGTATATATATATATATATATATGAAAAGAACATATTAGCCATTGACCAACTTATATGTGGACTATCAAAAGTAAAAAAGTACAAAACACCTTCTTGATACAAACTACAAATCTGTCAACAGATAAAGAAAAATATCTCATTGTATTTGGTTATACAAATATAGACCTTTTGCTAGCAAGTAACTCTAATATTAAGTGAGGAATGAATGACATATAATCTTCTGTACCATAGTATAAAAAAAATTTTTTTTTAAGATTTTATTTATTTGACACAGAGAGAGGGATTACAAGTAGGCAGAGAGGCAGGCAGAGAGAGAGAGGAGAGAGGAGGAAGCAGGCTCTCTGCTGAGCAGAGAGCCTGATGCGGGCCTTGATCCCAGGACCCTGGGATCATGACCTGAGCTGAAGGCAGAGGCTTTAACCTACTGAGCCACCCAGGCGCCCAGTATAAAAATTTTTTAAGTGAAGGAAGGGGCAGGCACCTGGGTGGCTCAGCCGGTTGAGCGTCTATTTTTGGCTCAGGTCATGATCCAGGGTCCTGGGATGGAGCCAAGCATCAGGCTCCCTGCTCTGCAGGTTGTCTCCTTCTCCCTCTGCCTCCCCCTACTTGTGCTCATGCTCTCACTCTCTCTCTCAAATAAATCTCAAAATTTTATTTAAAAATAAATAAAATTTATTTAATCTCAAAATTTTATTCAAAATCTCTAATTTTTAAGTGAAGGAAAAAAAACATAAAACCACACATCTCTGCACTTTCAGCCCCTATAAAAGTAGGTCTGAAGTCCTGTCTTCCAATAATAATCTGAGCTCTTCAACCTAAAAGTCAGTCTGTTGTCCTTGATATGGTGTTTATACCTCTAACTTAAAAATGTAAGCAGGGAAAAAAAAATGTAAGCAGAAAAAAAATTAAGGTTAGCTATATGAATTTATGGTCTGTTATCTATTAGCCTGCATTACAATACACTGGGAGGCATCATACTGAAAATAATCTATTTTCCACTGAAAGTTAAAAAAACAAAAAAAGGAAAAGTACATTACACCTATCTTGTGAAAAGTATTCAAAACAGTATTAAAATCTACACAGGATTTTTTTAAGAAATTAACAAGTTGGAGAGCTGGGTGGCTCAGTTGTTAAGCGTTTGCCTTTGGCTCAGGTCATGAGCCTAGGTTCCTGAGATGGAGCCCCACATCGGGCTCCCTGCTCAGCAGGAAGCCTGCTTCTCCTTGTCCCACACCCCCTGCTTGTGTTCCTTCTCTCACTGTCTGTGAAATAAATAAATAAAATCTAAAAAAGAAGAAGAAGAAGAAATTAACAAGGTGATCTTTAAATTTTATTTATTTAAGTAATCTCTACATTCAACTTGGGGCTTGAACTTGTGACCAGAGATCAAGAGTCTCATGCTCTTCCAACTAAACCAGACAGACACCCCTATATACTTTAAATGGATGAACTGACAGGGGTACCTGGGCGGTTCAGTTAGTTGAGCATCTGACTCTTGATTTCAGCTCAGGTCATGATCTCAGGGTCCTGAGACCAAGCTCCACGTTCAGCCCCCCCAACAGGCTCCACACTCAGCATGGAGTCTGCTTGTCCCCCTCCCTCTGCTTGTCCCCCTCCCTCTGCTCGTCCCCTCCTTCTGTCACTCTCTCTAAAATAAATAAAATCTTGGGCGCCTGGGTGGCTCAGTGGGTTAAAGCCTCTGCTTTCGGCTCAGGTCATGATCTCAGGGTCCTGGGATCGAGGCCCGCATCGGGCTCCCTGCTCAGCGGGGAGCCTGCTTCCCCCCCTCTCTCTCTGCCTGCCTCTCTGCCTCCTTGTGATCTCTCTCCCTCTGTGAAATAAATAAATAAAATCTTTAAAAAAAATAAAATAAAATAAAATAAAATAAAATAAAATAAAATAAAATAAATAAAATCTTAAAAACAGGGGCGCCTGGGTGGCTCAGTGGGTTAAAGTCTCTGCCTTCAGCTCAGGTCATGACCTCAGGGTCCTGGGATCAAGCCCCACACTGGCTCCCTGCTCAGTGGGGAGCCTGCTTCCTTGTCTCTCTCTGCATGCCTCTCTGCCTACTTGTGATCTCTCTGTGTCAAATAAATAAATAAAATCTTTAAAAATAAATAAATATTAAAATACAATAAAATCTTAAAAACAAATAAATGGATGAATGGTACATGGTGTAGGATAAACACAATGACAACATGGACAAATCTCAAATGCATCATGGTAAGTGAAAGAAGCCAGGCTCTAAAGGTTACATATTATATGATTCTACTTATAACAAACTACAGGAATAGAAAATAGGCAAGACTATAGGAAAAGTAATCTAGCTACTAGGGACTCTGAAGTATAGAAAGTATTATGTAAGGGATATCTGGCTCAGTCTATACAGCGTGTAACTCCTGATCTCAGGGTTGTAGATCTGAGCCCCATAGGTGTAGAGATTATTTAAAAACAAAATCTCTTTAAAAATGAGTAAATTTGGGCGCCTGGGTGGCTCAGTGGGTTAAAGCCTCTGCCTTCAGCTCAGGTCATGATCTCTGGGTCCTGGGAGCGAGGCCCACATCAGGCTCCCTGCTCGGCAGGGAGCCTGCTTCCTCCTCTCTCTCTGCCTGCCTCTCTGCCTACTTGTGATCTGATATCTCTCTCTGTGTCAAATAAATGAATAAAATCTTTAAAAAAAAATGATTAAATTTTTTTTTAAAGTGGGTTACCTCTAGGTGGTAGGACTGGGAATAATTCATAACATTTCTCTACAGTTTCCCAACATTCTATGGCAAACAGGTATTTACTTTATAATTTCTTTAAAGCTTTACTTTAAAAGTTTCAGTTTTCCAGCATGATGTGGAAACAAAATATTCTGGTTGATATTCTAATTAACTCTAATGGAGAGTTAAAATTATAAAGTATATGGATCATCAATTTTCAAAGAAACAACAAACCATGCTGAAAATGATTAAAACTTTTTTTATGTGCAGAAGATAGTTCATTGGTGTACATGCAATACGACCATCAAAATATATGTAAACCACAATACAGTGAGACTCCTAAAACCAAGAACATTCTTGACAGTCTCAACCTTCACACCTAGGCACATATTAGAAATGTGCTTAAGTCTCTGCTGGGAAAAAAGCAGTATTTAAGGGGCGCCTGGGTGGCTCAGTGGGTTAAGCCTCTACCTTTGGCTCAGGTCATGATCTCAGAGTCCTAGGATCAAGCCCTGCATCGGGCTCTCCACACAGCAAGAGCCTCCTCCCCCTCTCTTTGCCTGCCTCTCTGCCTACTTGTGATCTCTCTCTTTCTCTGTCAAATAAATAAATAAATAAATAAATAAATAAAATCTAAAAAACAGAAACAAAAAAAGCAGTATTTAAGCACCCACCAAAGACAGCTGCGACACAGAGATGCAGAAAATGAGAATTTTCATCTATGTGTCCCTAATATTTGTTAATATTGTGGGATATCAGTTGTTCCAAAAAGCGGCTGTTTTTGAGAGGTAAGTGATTTAGGAGAAGCTCCTTGAGTCTCTGATTTAAAAAATAATTTTCCAAACAATCCTCAAAAGAATCTAACATCATAAATATTTTAAGAAGTTTCACCAACTTTAAATGAATTTTTTTTTAAATAGGCTCTACGCCCAATATGGGGCTTGAACTCATGACCCTAAAATCAAGAGTCGCATGCTCTACTGACTGAGCCAGCCAGGTGTCCCTAAATGGATTCTTAATGGCTTTTTTGAAAAGGTTCACCCAAAAGAGAACCCACAGAATGGGAGAAAAATATATTTGCAAGTGATGTATCTGCTAAGGGGACTGTATCTAGAATATGAACATACTGAAAAAATAAGTATAACATTCTTTTTTTAAAGATTTACTTGAGAGTGACTGTGTGTGTGTGTACGTGCGCACATGCAGGTGGGGCAGGGGGCAGGCACAGGGAGATAAGAGAATCTCAAGCAGATTCCCCACTGAGTGCAGAGCCCAACATGGGACTCAATCTCAGGACCCTGAGATCATGATCTGAGCCAAAACCAAGAGTCAAACACTCAACTGACTGAGCCACCCAGTGCCCCAAATACAAGTTTTAAAATGTTTTTTACAAGTTGGACTGAATTACTTAACATGTAAAAAATGTACACAAAACAAAACTGAAAAAAATACATTTGTCCCAAACATAAAACCGTTAAGTGCTCACAGGGGTAAAAAAATTCCTAAGTAATCATAAATTTCCACTAAAGGTATATAAATGCATATATTAAAGGAAAAGTATCAAGTAGAAGAACAGAACACGTTCTTTTTTTTTTTTTTTGGCAGACATTCTTAACTCGAGCTTTTACACTAATAAAATGTAGACATCCCTGAAGCACCAAGGAACTTAAGAGCAATGTTCTATTTTGCCAGTTCAGTGCCACTTCACTTCAAATGCTACAAAAAGAAAAGCCAGTAACTTAACATTTAAATCACTAATCAAAGACACTGAAGAACAAAAAGAGATGGGGAAATAGGTAACAAGAACAGAACTGCAGGAAAGGAGGAGCTAAACTGTGGAGGGTAGGGATAGCAGACCAAGAGAATGCAAACACCAACCAGCCAAGACACAGGCCCTTTCGCAAGGGGGAAGAGAAAGCCCAAGGCAATTTTATTGATTGGTCTCATTTTCTTTCTTCCCTTTCTTATATCATTAAATTCCTATTACATGAAATTACATTCTTACAAAGTTTCCTAATACACAGCAATTTAATATCTCAGTAAGCTATCAGTCACACATTATACTGCAATAAGAGCTGCAATGAGGAATTTCCCCAGATACAAATTAATCCAGGAAATTCTCTTAAAGAAAAAGATGGCTCTGGGAATCATCAAATTTCAAGTCTAAAAACAAGTTAACACCTATACAACTAGCATTCATACCAACATGTATACGACAAAAATCACACATGTAATGGCTATCAGTATGTCAATACAGCGCTATACTATATACATCAGAAAAAGTTTTATTTTCTCACAGATCTCAGAGACATTTTGGAGTCTTAGTTCCTTCAACAGTAAAGTAGAAGGGTAGGAGACTGAATAACTGGCCAACCCTAAACATACCATCAATTCTAACAGAAGAATAAAGAAAAGCAAAAATATTTATGTTCCCAAATTATTCAGTATTCAGAATAAGTGACATCATCATTTACTATACACAGTAACTTTTTTTTTTAAGATTTATTTATTTGAGAGAGATACAAAGAGTACAAGCAGGAGAGGCAGGAAGGAGAGGACGAGGGACAAGTACACTCTCCTAGGGAGCACAGACCCCAATGCAAGGCTAGATCCCACAACCCTGAGATCATGACAGGAGCTGAAGTCAGACACTTAACTGAGCCACCCAGGCACTCCCACAGTAACTTTTAAAAGATGTCCTTTAGTGACAAAATAAAAAGCTGGCAACCATGTTAATCCCATCCCCCTTTTCAAATTTTAGTGACCCATGAAACCCAAAAGTCTGGAAACCATTTTCCTATATCACATATAAAATAATAACCTCAAATGAATATAATTATTTTTAAAAAATGTATATAAAGGGGTGCCTGGGTGGCTCAGTGGATTAAAGGCTCTGCCTTCGGCTCAGGTATGATCTCGGGGTCCTGGGATGGAGCCCCCCATTGGGCTCTCCGCTCAGCAGAGAGCCTGCTTCCCCCTCTCCCTCTGCCTGCCTCTCTGCCTACTTGTGATCTCTCTGTCAAATAAATAAATAAAATCTTAAAAAAAAATGTATATACTGCAAGAGCTCAACAAAGGCTGGTAAAAATATAACTTAGAAGGGGCACCGGTAAGGCTCAGTCGATTGGGCATCTGTCTTCAGCTCAGGTCATGATCTCAGGATCCTGGGATTGAGCCCTGCATCCGGCTTCCTGCTCAGCAGGAGTCTGCGTCTTCCTCTTCCTCTGCCCCTTCTGCACCTCATGCTCTCTCTCACTCTCTCTAATGAATAAAATCTTAAAAAAAAAAAAAGTTTACACACACACACACAAATATACATTTCTAAGAAAGTAAACCATTTGTCAAGTATTCTACCAGTAAACTATACACAAAATGCAGATTTTTATTTGAATGTTTAGACTCTTATTTTGAGTGAAGAACATGGCTGTGAACACTGAACTGAGTTTGAGACCTTACTTTCAGTTTCAAGTCTGAGAATCAGCCAGAGAGACTATTTGCAGGATCTCTCACTGTCCACAAGCTCTGTATTTACTTTTGCAAATACAGCCCCCTTATTATTGGCTGCTGCACATCACAGCAGTTGGCTGAAGATGGAAGGCCAACAACAGAGGTCAAGAGCACACAGATTGATATTCAGGAGCATTTCAATAACCCCATAAGCTTTTCTTTATGCATTAATTTCCTCTTTCAATTTAGCTGGAATACTGCTTATTCAGTCGGATTTGTCCTGAGCACCACTGTTTTACAGAGAGCAAAAATGGAAAATCTAAATTTGAGTCACTAACTTACAGAAACAAGATCTAATGGGCCCTCAATTTCAGAAAAGAGGGGAATAGGTCTGTGTGAATATGGAAACAAATAAGACAGTCTTAAATGGTGGTATATTTGGACAATGGGTTTACAATGTGAGGCTTTTGGTTTTTCCTTTTGTGCTATACTGAGCACATATCTACTGATTGACATATTTTGTATTTAGAAAAAAAAAATCTAGGGCGCAACAGAGAGAAAGAATACCCCCAGATACCTGTAAGGGGACCAAACAGAAACAACACAGTATGTAATTAATGAGAGAGTGTGACCTCAGAGAGAGAAATATAATTAAAAAAAGAATAAAGCAGTAGTTTCCTTTATTTTTTTAAGACTTTTTTCATTTATTTGAGAGAGAAAGAGAGCGACCACAAACAGGGGGAGTGGTAAGCCAAGGGAGAGGGAAAAGCAGGCTCCTCAGTTATCACGGAGCCCAATGTGGGGCTCAATCCCAGGACCCTGGGATCATGACCTGAGTCAAAGGCAGACACTTAAGAGCCACCGAGGCACCCCAATAAATCAGTAGTTTCTAAGGCCAGTAAGAATAACACACAAGGGGCATCTGGGTGGCTCAGTCATTAAGCATCTGCCTTTGGCTCAGGTCATGATCCCAGAGTCCTGGGATTGAGCCCCACATCTGGCTCCCTGCTTGGTGGGGAGTCTGCTTCTCCCTCTCCCTCCTACTCCCCTTGCTTGTTCTGTCAAATAAATAAAACATTAAAAATAAATAAATAAATAACACACAAATGGTCCTAGGTTACAGACTTCGAGGAAGTGTAACAGCGTTTAACTTTCTTTATTGAGGATAAAGGATGTAATCCATGATGAAGAGCTAACGTTATGAACTGCCCAAAGTAACACTGCATCACCACACATGAAACAAAAACTACAGGAAGCAGAAGAGCTAAGTAGAAATACATAATTAATAAAATAGATATAATTCAGGGACACCTGGGTGGCTCAGTGGGTTAAGCCTTTGCCTTCAGCTCAGGTCATGATCTCAGGGTTCTGGGATTCTGAGCCCTATACCCGGCTCTCTGCTCAGCAGGGAACCTGCTTCCCCCACTCCCCTGCCTGCCTCTCTGACTACTTGTGATCTCTCTGTCAAATAAATAAATAAAATCTTTTAAAAAATAGATATAATTTAAAAAATAGATATAATTTATATCGTATCAAAAACACCCTGAAAGCAGAATATACCACAAGTACCCAAAGAATACTTTACAAAAACCTAAGTAAATACTAGGCCACAAAGAAAATTCCAATAAATATTCAAAATCAGAAACAGTAGAGCCAATAGTCAAAAGGCAAAAAAAATTAGGAATTAATTACATCAGAAAACAAATTACTACCTGAATTTCTAAACTGTCTCTTGATCAAAGAGGGAACCAAAAATAAAACTGTAGAAAATAGTAACGATGAAAATATTTCATTTGAGAACCTACAACATGCAGTTGAAGTAGTAATCAGGAAAATCCACAGCAAACAAAAATACTAAGAAAAAAGTTCACAGCATAGGGACCATCTAAGGAAAGCACAAGATGGAAATACTTAAGGACAAAAGCAGAAAGTAACCAATTAAAAATCAGAAAAATGATTAATAAATAAACCCAAGAGCTGGTTCCTTGGAAAATACATAAACCATCCAACTAACCTAATTTTTCTTTTTCAAGATTTCATTTATTTATTTGACAGAGAAAGAGAGAGCGAGAGAGGGAACAAAAAAGCAGGGGGAGAGAGAGAGGGAGAAGCAGGTTTCCCCCAGAGCCGGGAGTCTGAAGTGGGGCTCTATCCCAGGACCCTGGGATCATGACCTGAGCCAAAGACAGAAGCTTAAAGACTGAGCCACCCAGGCACCCCTAACTTAATTTTAAAAAGAGAGAAATAGTGTATATAATAGAGGATATTAAAATAATCCAAAGACATTGCTTTGTTCATCTCTTTGCAAATACATGTAAGAACCTGGATAAAATGAATGATCTTCGAGGAAAGTATTATTTATCAAAACTAACTCCACAAGAGGTAGAAATCTTAACCAGACCAATAACTACAAAGGAAACAGAAAAAGTCATCAAAGAGCTCTTGCAACCAAAAGAAACCTAACTGCAATGAGATTTAAATGGTTCCAAAACACAGCAAAGTTTCTAATTTTTTTTTAAGCAAACATAATAGGGCGCCTGGGTGGCTCAGTGGGTTAAAGCCTCTGCCTTCAGCTCAGGTCATGATCTCAGGGTCCTGGGTTCAAGGCCCACATCGAGCTCCCTGCTCGGCAGGGAGCCTGCTTCCTCCTCTCTCTGCCTGCCTCTCTGCCTACTTGTGATCTCTCTCTGTCAAATAAGTAAATAAAATCTTTTAAAAAAATAAAAAAATAAAAAATAAAGCAAACATAATATTGGTGCCCTAAAGAGAAAATAACAGAAAAATCTCATGTATGTATAGAGATTTAAAAATTTCTCAAAATAAAAAGCACAAGCCAAATTTAATAATACATTATAGGAATATACCATGTCCAAGTGGAAAAATTTAGTCCATGAATTCAGGATAGCTCAGTACTAGACATCTGTTGGTATACTTCACCATTCATTAAAAGATTTAAGAAAAGTCATATAGTCATCTCCTTAACACGAGGTTAAAAGCAACAACGAAAACCATCTCTCTCAATACCAAAGTCAGAGAATGCTAATGGGGAAACAGAAGATTCCCACTAAGCACAGGAACAAGACAAAGATGTCCATTATTATCATAATTCATTAACACTGTTATTTAACATTAAATGAAAGAGGTTAAAAGGTATAAAAAGTTAGAAAACAGACTGCTCCCCAGGGAAACCCCAAAACTGAAAAATTACAAATATAAGAGAATACCATAAAGTGTTTCTGGGTACAAATTAATACAGTCACACTTCATCTTACTGTACTTTGCTTTACTGCACTTCACATTGTTTTTTACATACTGAAATTTCAAGACTTCAGTGGACAAAGTGCAGATGTGGTGGAAATAGCAAGGGAAATAGAAGTGGAGCCTGAAAATGTGTCTGAATTGCTATAATCTCAGGATAAAACTTTAATGGATGAAGAGTTGCTCCTTATGGATGAAAAACTAAAGTGGTTTCTTGAGATGGAATCTACTCCTGGTAGAGATGCCCTGAAGACTGCAGAAATGATGACAAAGGATTTCAAACGTTACATAAACTTCATTTTTTTAAGATTTATTTATTTGACAGAGACAGTGCGAGAAGAAACACAAGCAGGGGGAGAGGGAGAAGCAGGCTCCCCGCAGAGCAGAGCGCCCAATGCGGGGCTCCATCCCAGGACCCTGAGCTCATGACCTGAGCCAAAAGCAGAAAGTCAACGACGGAGCCACCCAGGCGCCCCAAACATTACATAAAATTAGCTGATAAAGCACCAGCAGGGTTTGAGAGGACTGACTCAATTCTGAAAGCTCTACTGTGGGTAAAATGTTACCAAACAGCATCTCATGCTAAGGAGCAATTGTTCAAGGAAGAAAAGTCAACTGATGCAGCAAACTACATTGCTGTCTTATTTTAAGAACTTGCCACAGCTACCCCAACCTTTAGCAACCATCACCCAGATCAGTCAGGAGCCATCAAGACTGAGGCCGGACCCTCCACCAACAATAAGACTGCAAGTTGCTGAAAGCTCAGATGATGGGCAACATTTTTTAGCGATGAACTTTTTAATTAAGGTATGTACATTGTTTTTTTAGCCACAATGCTTTGCACACTTAAAAGACTACAGTATAGTGTAAATATAACTTTTATATGCACCAAGAAACCAAAAGATTCATCTGACTTGCTTCATTGTGATGTTCAGTTTATTGTGGTAGTCTGGAACCAAACCCAAAGTATCTCCAATGTATATTTTGAAATAAACAGCCTTTATGTATACAATAACTAGATAAGAAATATAATGGAAACATACAGTGTGCCACAAAAGGTAGGAAGTACGAATAAACAAGATACAAAGAAAGAAACTAAAGCTCTACTGAAAGAAAAGAGGACTTACATAATTGGAAAAACATATGATAAACCTTGGATAGGACATGCAACATCATTAAGATCAATTCTCCCTAAGTCTCTCTATAAATGTGGCATGATAAAAGTGAAAACTACAGTCTTCTGTTTTGTTAACTAAAAAAGCTGACTCTAAAGTTCATATGGAAATAATAATATATGCAACAAGAGCCAAGAAAATTCTGAAGAAAATAATGGAAATTAGCTTGCCAGACAGTAAAATATTTACTCTAAGGGCACCTGGGTGGCTCAGTGGGTTAAAGCCTCTGCCTCCGGCTCAGGTCATGATCTCGGGGTCCTGGGATGGAGCCCCACATCGGGCACCCTGTTCAGCGGGGAGCCTGCTTCCTCCTCTCTCTCTGCCTGCCTCTCTGCCTACTTGTGATCTCTCCCCCTCTGTCAAATAAATAAATAAAATCTTAAAAAAAAAAAAAATCTTACCAGCACCTAGCACCATGTCTAATCTTTAGAAGGGGAGGCCTTTTCATATTCGCTTGCCGTCTTCCCTTAAACTTTCTGAAAATACAATTCTATAACCAATATTCCTAAATAATATATATTTTGCAAATACAACTAGACAAAACAATGCCCTTACAATGAAAAAGTTAAGCAATGACTTTTGTAGTTACCAGTAGTCTGAAATCATAAGGCCTGTGAGACTAATATAAGAACAGGAAAGTAATGGCTAGTTACTAGAGTCATAACGTAAGGCATTAGCTAATTAGAAATTTTTAATCAGGGGCGCCTGAGTGGCTCAGTGGGTTAAGGCCTCTGCCTTCAGCTCAGGTCATGATCTCAGGGTCCTGGGATCGAGGCCCGCATCGGGCTCCCTGCTCAGCGGGGAGCCTGCTTCCTCCTCTCTCTGTCTGCCTCTCTGCCTCCTTGTAATCTCTCTGTGTCAAATAAATAAATAGAATCTTTAAAAAAAAAAAAAATTTTTAATCAGTATCTTATTTTTTTTAATCCCTACCCCCTCTACCTTAGCCAATTCATTAAAACTCTTAAAGGAATTAAAAAAAAAATTTAATGGGGCACCTGGGTGGCTCAGTCGGTCAAGCATCTGCACTCAGCTCAGGTCATGATCTCAGGGTCCTGCGATCAAGCCCCACATCAGGCTCTCTGCTCAGGGCTTCTTCTCTCTCAGCNCCCCCCCCCCCCCCCCCCCCCCGCTTATTCTCTCTCTCTCTAATAATCTTTAAAAACATTTTTTAATGTAGAAAAAAATTGTTCCAAAAGGAAATACAGCCATAAACCTATGAATTCAATTTGTTTTTAAGATTTTATTAATTTGAGGGGCACCTGGGTGGCTCAGTGGGTTAAGCCTCTGCCTTCGGCTCAGGTCATGATCTCAGGGTCCTGGGATCAAGCCCTAAATCAGGCTCTTTGCTCAGCAGGGAGCCTGCTTCCTTCTCTCTCGCTGCCTGCCTCTCTGCCTACTGTGATCTCTGTCAAATAAATAAAATCTTTGGGAAAAAAAGATTTTATTAATTTGAGAGAGAGAGAGAGAAAAAACAAGCAGGGGGAAGGGCAGAGGAAGAAGCAGACTCCCCTGCTGAGCCTGGAGCCTGACATGGGACTTGACCCTAGGATCCTGGATCATGACCTGAGCTGAAGGCAGATGCTTAGCCGACTGAGCCACCCAGGCACACCTCAATTCTTTAAATTGTGAATTAACACTGGGGGAAAAAATAATTTCAAGAAGTAACTGAACCAAAAATGTCATCTCCTACCCAACTCTCTCAAAAATCACATCACACCTAAGAGAAAAAAGAGCAACCTGAACAATTAAAAACATGAGTTCCAGCCTTAACTCTTCTGTCAATCTGGGATGGTTTAGAGCCTGTCAAAACCTTTGGGTAAAAAAAAAAGAACTCAGGGCTGTTTCTGTAAAGAGAAGCCTGAAGTAAATGATCTGACAACCTTTTCCGAATTACGGGTCGGGATATATTCTTTTATAACTATAGACTTTAGTGGCTTTTATGCTCTCATGCGCATAAGAAAAATACCACAAGACTTCCTTCATATTCTTAGTTATGAGAGCACATAAAGACATGCAATCACTTGTTGAATCTATGACTCAGTAAGTATATACTGTCCACACCCACTTTTTAAAGAAAATGCTTACTATTTAACACTAATAATCCTATTTCATTCTACAAGTAGCCAATATGATATAATTGGCTAACTTATATAGATGGCACAACCTCATAGAAGGAGATGATCCTCCTCCTGATCTATCATCAGAAGGTCAACAGTAACCTAATGGCATGTCACAATCTTATGCAACTCGTCTCACTTCAACACAGACATTTTATCATCTCACAGGGAGTACAGTATAAGATACTTAGAGATCACATTCACACAATTTATTACAATATATGTTGTCATAATTGCTCTATTGTTAATTTCTTACTGTGCCTAATTTATAAATTAAAATTGATCACACATGGGACAACTGGTGGGCTCAGTCGGTAGAGCATGTGACTCTTGATCTCAAGGTTGTGAGTTCAAGCCCCATGTTGGGTTTAGAGATTAAAAATATTTTATGGGCGCCTGGGTGGCTCAGTGGGTTAAGCCGCTGCCTTCAGCTCAGGTCATGATCCCAGGGTCCTGGGATCGAGGCCCACGTCGGGCTCTCTGCTCAGCGGGGAGCCTGCCTCCTCCTCTCTCCTCTCTCTCTGCCTGCCTCTCTGCCTACTTGTAGTCTCTCTCTCTGTGTGTCAAATGAATAAATAAAATCTTTAAAAAATAAAATAAAATAAAATAAAATATTTTAGGGACACCTGGGTGGCTTAGTCAGTTAAGCATCTGGCTTTGGCTCAAGTCATGATCCCAGGGTCCTGGGATCCAGCCCTGAGTAAGGATCCCTGCTCACTGGGACCCTGTTTCTCCCTCTCTTCTCTGGTCATGTGCTTTCTCTCTCAAATAAATAATCTTTAAAAATTAAAATAAAATAAAATCTTTTAGGGGTGCCTAGGTGGCTCAGTCAGTTAAGCAACTGACTCAATTGATTTCAGGTCCAGTCATGATCTCAGGGTCATGAGATCAACCCCCATGTCAGGCTCTCCATTGACCATAGAGCCTGCTTAAGATTCTCTCCTCCTCCCTCTGCTCCTCCCTCCACCCTCGCACACACACTCTTGCTCGCTCTCTCAAAAATAAATAAAATCTTTTTAAAAACAAATAAAACTGATCATATGTATATCTGTACAAGAAAAAATATAGTACAGAACTTCCTCAACTTATGATGGAGTGAAATCTCAATAAACCTATCATAAACTGAAAAAAATCCTAAGTCAAAAACGTGTTTTAATACACTTAACCTACTGAACACCATAGCTTAGTCTAACCTACCTTCGGTGTGCTCAGAACACTTATATTAGCTTACACATGGGCAAAATAATCTAACATAAAGTCTATTTTATAATAAAGCATTGCATATTTCATGTAATTTATTGAATACTATACTGAAAGTAAAAAAAAAACAGCTATATGGATACAAAAGGGTTTTAAGTGTATCCACTGCTTACCCTCATGATCACATGGCTGAGAGCTGCAGCTGCCTGCCACTGCCCAGTATCATAAAAGAGTATCATGCCACATACAGCTAGCCTGGGAAAAGATCAAAATTCAAAATTCAAAGTATGGTTTCTACTGAATGCATTGCTTTAACCCACTGAGCCACCCAGGCACATTGCTTTCACATCATAAAGTCAAAAAATTGTAAACTGAACTACTATAAGTTGGGAACCATCTGTATATATGGGGTTCACACTATCCAAAGTTTCAGGCATCCACTGGGAATCTTAGAGCATATCCCCCTGGAGATAAAGGGGGACTACTGTACACAACAGAATCTTGCTTCTCTATTTTACAACTGAAAAACCTTAATATGAAATGATTAATAATAAAAAGACACAAAAAGGTTATGGATCTTTCATCTTAGCTGCTTTATAAGTATCTATCAAATAGGTAGCTATCAAAATGGGTTGTAATTTATCTCTGATAACAAAACATATTCTTACCAATAAAAAAAGATTAATATATAAGAAATTAAATTAAATGGTACAATGGAGTGAATCTAAGAAGGGTTATTATAAGGATTAAATAATACAAGCAGTAGTTACCAGGTTTACTAGCACCTCCTCACCTTCCTAAATCTTATCTTTTTTAAAACTGTATTTATTTATTTGAGAGAGAACAAGAGAGAGCAAGCACAAGCCGGGTGAGGAGCAGAGGAGATGCAGGTTCTCCACTTAGCAGGGAGCCCAATCGGGACTCAATCCCGGGATTCTGGGATCATGACTTGAGCTGAAGGCAAATGCTTAATGAACGGAGCCACCCAGATGTCCCCTAAATTTTATATTAATAAGAGTAGTTCCACATGTCAATGCCTTGTACTCACTCTAAGGAACAAAGAAAGGTGGTACCAGAAAACCATCATCTATGGTAAGAAACCCACGTATTTTTATACTGACTTATGAGTCCCGGGCAATCAAATAGAAAACCCTCTATAAAGGTTAAAGACAAACAGATCAACAGAACAGAATCCAAAAACAGACCTACATACACACAAAGTATTTTTAAAATGCAAAAGCAATTTTAAAATGCAAAAGAGAAAGGGTATTTCAACAAACCGTACTGGAACAAATAGATATCTACATGCAAAAAAATTCTTTTAAACCCACAAAACCTCCCAACCACACCTCACATCATATACAGAAAAATTAACACAAAATGGACCACAGACTTTATAAAATCTAAAAACATAAAAATTCTAGAAGAGAATATCAAGAAAATCGTTCTGACCTTGGGTTAGATAGTATTTTCTTAGATATAACAATAAAAGCACAAACCATAAAAGAAAAAATAAAGTGGGGCGCCTGGGTGGCTCAGTGGGTTAAAGCCTCTGCTTTCGGCTCAGGTCATGATCTCAGCGTCCTGGGATCGAGGCCCGCATCGGGCTCCCTGCTCAGCAGGGAGCCTGCTTCCCCCTCTCTCTCTCTGCCTGCCTCTCTGCCTCCTTGTGATCTCTCTCCCTCTGTGAAATAAATAAATAAAATCTTTAAAAAAAAAAAAAAAGAAAAAATAAAGTGGACTTCATCAAAACTTCTAAAAAGACACTGTAAAGAGAATAACCAAATGTATGAAATATATTTTAAAATTAACTGTTTATGGGGTGCCTGGGTGGCTCAGTGGGTTAAAGCCTCTGCCTTCGACTCAGGTCATGATCTCAGGGTTCTGGGATCGAGGCCCGCATTGGGCTCTCTGCTCAGCAGGGAGCCTGCTTCCTCCTCTCTCTCTGCCTGCCTCTCTGCCTACTTGTAATCTCTGTCAAATAAATAAATAAAATCTTAAAAATTAAATTAACTGTTTATAAGCACAGAAAGAATGAAAAGAGAACACAGTAATGGAGGGAAGTTTTAGACTAAGAAAATCAGAGTCTGAGTCACAGTTCTGCCATTTATTAGCTGTGTACCTCCTGAACAAGTTAACATAACTGAACTTCAGGTACTCAACCTATAAAATGGGGAAGATAATAGGTAGGAACTATCTCATAGGATTTTTTTTTTAAGACTTTATTTGACAGAGAGAGATTACAAGTAGGCAGAGAGAGAGGAGGAAGCAGGCTCCCTGCTGAGCAGAGAGCCCGATGTGGGCCTCGATCCCAGGACCCTGAGATCATGACCTGAGCTGAAGGCAGAGGCTTTAACCCACTGAGCCACCCAGGCGCCCTCATAGGATTATTTTAAAGATTAAACATTAATAATATAAAGTACTTAGAACAATCGTCATACATGGTATATTTTCAGTAAATGTTAGTTATGCAATTATTTTATATGAATATTATAATAGTGGGTATTTCAAATGGTGGGTTACAAGCAAGTTTTACCTTTCCTTATCTCCACATTCTGAGTTTTCAAAGTAACTTATTACATATTCCAAATAATAAAACTTTTTAGATCCCTGAATGATTACAAGTTGAAACAAATAAACCTAACTGTACATAAAATTAATGACCATACACAGAAAATTATTTCAAGTGATTTCAGAACTCAGTATTCTAACCGCATAGTAGTGTAATATGTTCCAAAACATAAAGAACTATAAAGATTTTAGATTTTTTGTTAGCAATATCAGTATTACCATTTTAAAAACATTTTATGTGAATATTCAATATAGTAAATAATTATGTTTATATTGTAAGGAACCAAGAATTTTTATGTAAGAGAGAAAAAAAGACAATATTAAAGAAAAACCCTATAGTTCTTAAATCTGAATTATAAAAATCAATTTGAACTTGTGATTTTTATATATTTTTTTAAAGATTGCATTTATTTATTTGACAGAGAGAGATTACAAGTAGGCAGAGAGGCAGGAGAGAGAGGAGGAAGCAGGCTCCCTGCTGAGCAGGGAGCCCGATGCAGGGCTCTATCCCAGGACCCTGAGATGATGACCTAAGCCGAAGGCAGAGGCTTTAACCCACTGAGCCACCCAGGCACCCCTGAACTTGTGATTTTCAAAAAATGTTTGTAGGGGTACCCAGTTGGCTCACTTAGTAGAGCATGCAACTCCTGATCTCGGGGTCATGAGTTCAAGTCCCATATCGTGCATGAAGCCTACTTAAAAAAATAAAAAACTTTTTAAAGATTTTATTTATTGGGGGACGACTGGGTCGCTCAGTGGTTAAGTCTCTGCCTTGGGCTCAAATCATGATCCCATGAGTCCTGGGATCAAGCCCCATAGTCAGGTTCCCTACTCGGCAGGAAGCCTGCTTCTCCCCCTCCCACTCCCCCTGCTTATATTCCCTCTCTTGCTATCTCTCCCTGTCAAATAAATAAATAAAATCTTTAAAAAAAAAAAGATTTTATTTATTGGGACACCGGGTGGCTCAGTCAGTTGAGCATCTGCCTTCAGCTCAGATCATGATCCCAGGATCCCAACATCAAGTCCTGCACTGGGCTCCTTGACCAGCAGGGAGAGCCTGCTTCGTCCTCTGCCTGTTGCTCCCCCTGCTTGTGCACACTTGCCTGCTCTTTCTCTCTCACACACACACACAAATAAAATCTATAAAAAATAAAAAAAGGCCTGATGATTCAGAGACCTGTACCCCTGGGGCAAATAATTAATTAATTTATTTTTTTTTTTTACTTGACACAGAGAGAGAGCACACACAAGCAGGGGCAGCAGCAGGCAGAGGGAGAGGGAGAAGCACATTCCCCACTGAGCAGAGAGCCCACGCAGGGCTCGATCCCAGGACCCTAGTGTCATGACCTGAGCCAAAGGCAGACGCTTAACCGAGCCATCCAGCCACCCCAAAAATAAAAAAAAAATTTAAAGATTTATTTCAGAGCAAGAGATAGAGTGCATGAGTAGGGGTAGGACAGAGGAAGAAGGGATGCAGGCTCCCAGCTGAGCAGGGAGCTCAACTCAGGGCTCGATCCCACAACCCTGAGATCATGACCTTAGTCAAAGACAGACACTCAACTGAATGAGCCACCCAGACTCCCCAAAAACATTTTTTAAAAATTTTAAATAAATAAGAATGTTTGTAGAAGGACAGTATCAATGAGCATCCCTGGCACCACATTTTGAGCTCTTGATATCAGTTCTGCATTAATTCTTAGACAAATGGTCATATAGGAAGAATTTATAAGATTAACCCAGGCCATCTGTTATGTATCAAAGAAGCTTTTCAAAGACTTACAGTTCATGAGGCACCTGGCTGGCTCAGTTGGAAGAAGATGTGACTCTCAATCTAAGGGCTATGAGTTTGAAGCCCATGTTGGGGATGGGAAGAGGGAGAGGGAGAAGCAGACTCCCCCCTGAGCAGGGAGCCCGATGTGGGGCTCAATCCCAGGACCCCGGGATCATGACCCAATCCAAAGGCAGATATACAACCGACTGAGCCAAGCAGGCACCCCCATTTTCACAACTCCTAATTAAGTAACTGATTCAAGTATCATCAGTGGATACTAAACTATTAGGTTAAGATTAATAGGGAATATAGGGCCCCTGGGTGGCTCAGTTGGTTAAGCGACTGCCTTCAGCTCAGGTCATGATCTTCGAGTCCTGGGATCCATTCTCATATCAGGCATCCCTGCTCTGCGGGGAGCCTACCTCCAATGAATCAATCATATTAAAAGGGGGTAATTATCATATAATAAAAAAGCCTTAGACATGAAAGCCAAATAAGTGATAAATGCAGACCTTATATGAACTGTGAATGGGACAAACCGCTTGTAAAATGACACTTTTTTTAAAGATTTTATTTATTTATTGGAGAGAGAGAGCAAGACCAAGCACAAGCCAGGAGGAAGGGCAGAGGGAGACAGAGAAGCAGACTCCCCACTTAGCAGGGAGACCAATGTGAGGCTCAATCCCAGGACCCTGAGATCATGACCTGGGCTGAAGGCAGATACTTAAGCGACTGAGCCACCCAGGAGCCCCAACACTTTTTTTTTTTTTTAATTTATTTATTTGAGAGAGAGTGTGTGTGAGAGCATGAGGGGGAGATGGAGAAAGAATCTCAAGCAGACTCTGAGTTGAGCGCAGAGCCTGACTTGGGGCTTGACCTGATGACCTTGAGATCACAACCTGAGCCAAAACCAGTGGTCGGACACTTCATCAGCTGCACCACCCAAGCACCCCTAAAGTGACACTTGTAAGACAATAAGAGAAATTTTGATATGGATGGCATTAGATTATAAAGGAATTACTAATAATTATTAGATGTGATAATAGCATGGTGGTTATGTTTTTAAAAAAAGCCTTATCAGAGGTTCATAATAACGTGTTTACAGGAAAGTTGGGATTTGCTTTAAAATACTTCAGGCCCTGGGGCACCCAGCTGGTTCAGTCAGTAGAGCACGTGACTCTTGATATCAGGATCCTGAGTTAGAGCCCCACACTGGGGGTAGAGATTACTTGAAACAATAAAAAAAACTTGGGACACCTGGTGGCTCAGTCGGTTATCAGTCTGATTTGATTTTAGCTCCAAGTCATGACCTCAGGATCTTATAATCAAGTCCCACATCAGGCTCTGCACTCAGGAGTCTACTTGGGACTCTCCCTCTCTCACTGCCTGCCAGCCTGCCTCCCCTCCCCCCGCCCGTCCCCCGACTCTCTTTTCTCTTTAAAATCTCAAATAAACTTAAAAAAAAAAAAAGCATGCCTAGTAGAGAAGGGTTTCCTAAATGATACAAAAACCACAAACTACATAAAAAAAACTGAAAATTTCAATTAATTAAAATTATGAACTTTTCAGGGCACCTGGGTGGCGCAGTTGGTTACACATCTGCCTTCAGCTCAAGTCATGCTCCCAGGGTTCTGGGATCAGCCCTTTGTAGGGAGCCTGCTTCTCCCTCTCCCTCTGCCTGCTGCTCCCCTGCTTGTGCATGTGCATGTGTCATAAATAAAACCTTAAAAAAAAAAGTCTTAAAAGTCAATCAGAAAAAGAGAAACAACTCAAAATAGGCAAAGAACTTGAATATACACTTCACCGAAGAAGCACAAATAAGGAATGAAAAGATGCTTAACTTAAGGAAATGCTAATAAAAACAAAATAGACAACATTTCAAAACCACTAGGTCAGAAAAAAATTTTAAAGTCTAACAATATATGGGGCACCTGGGTGGCTCAATGGGTTAAGCCTCTGCCTTCAGCTCAGGTCATGATCTCAGGATCCGGGGACTGAGCCCCACGTCTGGCTCTCTGCTCAGCAGGGAGCCTGCTTCCCCGTCTCTCTCTGCCTGCCTCTCTGCCTACTTGTGATCTCTCTCTCTCTCAAATACATAAATAAAATCTTAAAAAAAAAAAAAGTCTGACAATATCAAGTGTTGTGGATGAAGTGAAGCAACCAAAACACATACTGTTGGCTCCTGACTCAGTAACCACAAGACTCACAATTACCATAAGCCAATTCAGTGACTCAACCACTAGAAGGGTTTGGTAAGCAATTAAGCAACTGATAATGACCAATCCAGAATTATGAGAACACATGCAGACTACTGCCAAATACGAATTTTGGCCCTTAATGAACTGAATCCTACCTGACTCAGCAATACAAGTAAGAAAACTTAGCCTCTTATCCAGTTTATCCAGTTTATTTTGTTAAATACAAAATATTCTGGTATTCATCTCCTCCTAGAATACTAATGACATCTTAACGACTACAATTTTAATGAAATACGTATCATTCAAGTTACACTACTATTCCAAAAAGAACAAGTAGTTTTAAATGGCATTATTTTAAAAATAGTGTTTATAAATTCACTTGACAGGAATTGGAATGACCCTGTGACTGCCTAAGAAGGACAAAGGTGTAACAGATACAGTTTGGGTACTGAAGTGTAACAAATTCAAGTCCAAATTCAGACTTTACTATTTTATCTCTGTAACCTCAAATGACTCAAATTCACTGATTCTCAATTTCCTCAACAGCTGAAAAGCATGTGTATCACAACCTGCCTACCTAAACACATTGCAAAGATTAAGAGATTATATAAAGTGCTTAACAATGCCTACCTCATTAGCTTAGGCCCAGTGTTAGCACTCTTCCCTTTGTAAATCGTGCTACTCTCTCCTAAAATTTTTAAAGCATAAAATTACAACTCTCAATTCATAAGAAAATATTACTCTTTTTTTAAAGCATTTTTTTTAAAGAGTTTATTTATTTGACAGAGAGAGACCCCGCGAGAGAGGGAACACAAGCAGGGGAGTGGGAGAGGGAGAAGCAGGCTCCCCACTGAGCAGGGACCCCGATTTGGGGCTCGATCCCAGGAGCCTGGGATCTGACCTGAGCCGAAGGAAGAGGCTTAACGACTGAGCCACTAAGGTGCCTGAAAATATGACTCTTAATTCAAATTATTTCTAATATTACAAAATTGTGCAGTACAGGTTAGAAGAGAAATACCTGCTTACTTCTTCCTCTATCCAAAAGGCTTTCCTAAATTATTAGATTCTGGAAAAAATGACAGATTTTCACTCATCTTCATGATACAGAACCAGGGATGCCCAAGCTATGCTAAAATCTAAACCCAGTTGATTTCTAAGATTCAAGGGTTTTTTGATTCTAAGAAAAACCCTTTTGGTCAGGGAGAGAGAATCTTAAGCAGGCTCCACACCCAACTTGGAGCCCCACGTGGGGATCAATCTCACAACCCTGAGATCATGACCTAAACTGAAATTAAGAGTTGGCTGCTTACCCGACTGAGCCACCCAAGCACCCAGAAAAAGCTATTTAATAAAGTACTACATACTAACTTTTGCATTTCTTAAAAAGCCTGTCTAAAGAAAATTACCTGATTAATAATGAATTGATGATACTTGGTTTTGTGTGTGTGTGGGAGGGGGTGGTCTGCTTGTGGGAAAAAGATTTACACTTAAAATAATCTCCGTGTTAAAAACCTCAAAACAGGAGAGCTCAAGTGGCCCAGTCAGTAGGCTGAGACTTTTGATCTGGAGGTCATGAATTCAAGCCCACACTGAGTGTAGAGCTTATTTTAAAAACAAAACAAAACAAAAACCCTCAAAACATTCAACAATTTAGAGATAAGAAAAAATGTAATACTGGCATCTATACTCTGGGGTAATGAAAATACATTTGTAATGCTGAAAATACTCAGAGAAATTTAGTCACTGAATTAAACTTCAAGAATCCTCATTTTAAGTACGTTACCGTATTTAAGATATAAAAGAAAAGACACATAAGATAAAGTGACATTTGCCAGTCTAAGAAATGTGAACTAACAACCATTGATAAGCACTGTCTACAGATCTAAACTCATCTCATCAGGATACTGTCACTGTTGTCTTAAAAATCAAAATAAAAAATAGAATCTTTCACGGGCTCTAGCTGGCTCAGCCAGAAGAGCACGCAACTCTTTAATCTTGGGGTTGAGTTTGAACCCCACACTGCATATAAAGATTACTTTAGAAATTTGTAACATATTTTTGATACACAAAATATGTCATGATGAAGTAATGGGTCAAAGAAAAATTCAGGAATTTCTTATATCCACACAGTTTCATTTTCTTCCATCATCACCATTTCTAAAGTAACACGTTTTCTTCCAAGGAGGTTATAGCAAGTTAGTAAGTTCTTTGTTGTGCAATGACAGAGAAACATCAATTTCCCCATTTCCATAATGAGAATGACTCTTAATGCAATGCACAGTAGGCATTAAATGTTGAATAACAGAAAAACTGAATAGAACTGATTAGAAATAAAAATCTAATTTCTAACATTCCAGTTAATAAGGCAGAAAATGTAATTCTTTTAGGCTCTGAGTATTTCAGACTCTTTGTTATAAAATAATACACAAACTTTCAGTTTAACTAGTTTGGGACATTAACTAGAAAGAACTAGCTATCACTAAAGACTAAGCGCCCTGTATTTCCCATCAAATGTGACAAAATTCCAAAAAGAAAGATCCATCATGTCTATCCAATTTCTCAAATGCTAATAACTACAACTGAGGAAACAGAGAAAACACTAATAAGTAGGGTTACAACACAAAGTATTTAATAGTTAACTAAGTTATCAAATCTCGTTTTCTAACACTCAATGGTGTTTAAGAACTCAAATTTTTATTTCAGTTTAATATAAAATGTATTTTCATTTTCAAGAGGCTAGCCTGCGTGGAGACAACCAAAGGTCAGAGATACCTGATATCAAATAAATGAAAAGTAACTTGATGTTCCACAATAAAGATTTGGGACTGTTTCTGAGGCCCAGGTGGACTGTACAGGTAAGTTTCCACCCAGGAAATAAACGAAAGAGGCAAGAAAAACATACTGGAGATGACCAGACAATGTCAAAGATATCCCCAAAGACCCCTCAATCCTGGCTCTGGTTTCCTCCCTTTCTCCTTAATCTCAACGCCTCCGGGAGAAGTAAATCTGCATCTCACTTCCCTAACTCAACCTCAACTCCCAATCACTCGCCTTCTTTACCAAAACCTGGGTCCTCCTCCCCGACATCCTCTAATTTCCACCGAGCTCTCACTCTAGCCACGAAACTACTGCGTCTGTCTTCCAGTAAGGTATTAGTCGCCTTAATCCGAACTCATTTTTCCGCATCCCATCTGCCTTCCGCCCTTTCCACTCTGGTCCCCTCACTCCGACCTTTCTCCCAGAATCCTCCCCAAGTCACGGATCTCTGGCCCCTTCTCCCTCCTACCCCCTCAACTATAGCTCCTTTCTTCCCACTTGGCCTCCAACCTCTTCCCAGGGAATCCTCCCCCATCCGTCTCCCGGTACCGGTCCCCTCCCCCAACTCCGCCCCTCTCCCCCCCTTTTCCCAGCGGGAGGCCCCCTCACCTGAACGCCGCTGCCGCTGTCGTCCCAGAAGCCGAAACGCGCTAGCGCCGGACGGCCTCCCAGGCTCGGTCCCCGCTGAGCTCCTGACGGCCCCTAGGGAAAGCGAACGCCGCCACCTCCAACTCTGCCTGCTCCGGGCCAGGCCGTCACCGTAGCCGCTGCCCGTACCACAGCCGCCATGTTGAAGTCCTACTTCCCTCCTCCTTCCCCTCACCACTCCGCCCCTTTGGGCGTCTGGCGTCATGGCGCCGCGCTCCACCCTCCCTGGGCCAATGGGAGGAGCCGACGGTGACGTAACTAACCTCTCTTCTACGCCCCTCAACTCTAGTTACCTGGCCCGCTGCAATGGGAATGCCTGGACCCTGTAGACCCGAAGGAAGGAAGGGAAGGGTGGGAGTTACTGAAAGGGTACGGCGTAGAGGCTGGAGAAGGGGCCCAGGCGAGAACCTGAGAGGTTCGAATCCCCAAGGGACGCACAAAGACTTACTAATGAGACCTACTTGGGAATCAGAATATCTGGCTTCTGGTCCCGGGTGAGTGATCTAGTACAAGTCCTACTCTTTCCGGGCCTCATTTTCCTCATTTACAAAGATTGGGTTGAAAGGTGACCTCTAAATCTCCCTCCAGTTGTGACATCCAGCGGTTTAAACTAGGTAATCCAATCCCAGACATTTACTGCCTTCTGCATTTATTGGATGTCACTTGGAATCAGGTGCATAGACGATTCAAAACTGCGTGAGATGAATCTTTGTTCTCAAAAGTTCCTACTTGGTAAGAGAAACCGGAGCATTAACAGTTAACTCCACGAAAAATCAGAGTGATAACGGCCTAACAGGTGCAGTAATTGCTCTAGAAAAAATGGCTTTTGGCTAAGAGATTAGGAAAGATTTACATCTCTACACTTTCTGGGTAAATAAAGAATGTGTAGTTTCTCATCCTTAATTCTTCAGCCCTGTTTTCAGAATTGCAGAGAAGATAAAATTTGTACTTCGAAGGGTGCAGCAGTTTTAAACCACAATGAAAGAAGGTGGGCATTCCGGAAGGGGGAAGTTAAGGGAAGCAGAGAATAGCAAATCATCAATTCTGGATTATTTGCCAACTTAATTCACAAATAATGGGCAGCAATAGGTTTGTGGAAGAGCAGTGAGCTGAATAAAACTCTTCATCAGGAGAATTAAAATGGTAGCAGTGAATAAAATGGACCATGGCAGACTTATGCACTGAGTAAAAGATTCACACCTGAACTAAAGCAGAGACAGCAGGGGTGGAGACTAGGGGATGAACAGAACCAAGATTTAGGGGACTGACTCAACAATACTCCCATGTGGAGACCTGCTGCATGGGAGAATAAATCATAAAGAAGAAAAGCCAAGTTCTGGGGGTCTACTTATAACATAAACAAGAAAGAAGTAAGGTTTACTAAACTGCTAAAGGAGGTAAAAATGAATTCAGCCGTCCAAATTATAATGGCAGATTTTCTGGAGGGATGTTCAGGAGGGAATGTGAGCTTAGAAACAGAAAGAGGTAAGGAGTAAACATATGTGATATATTGATACTCCTTGAGCAATTAAACTTTTCACTCATCATTAAGGCTTTTACAGGGCACCTGGGTGGCTCAGTGAGTTATAAAGCCTCTGCCTTCGGCTCAGGTCATGATCTCAGGGTCCTGGGATCGGGCCCGCATCATGCTCTGGCTCGGCGGGAAGCCTGCTTCCTCCTCTCTTTCTGCCTGCCTCTCTGCCTACTTGTGATCTCGCTATCTGTCAAGTAAAAAAACAAAAAAAACAAAAACAAAAAAAAAACTTAAAAAAAAAGTCTTTAAAAAATAAAAATAAAAATAAAGCATTTACAGAGTGCCAGTAGTATAACAACCATTGTTCTATGGACTGGGATATAGCAGTATATAAAAGAACCACCCCCCCAAAAAAAAATTCCTGCTCTCACAGTGCTTATATTCTAGAGGAAAATAACTAATAATAATGATGATAGGTTAAAAGGAAAAAGTAAACTAGAGGAAAGGAAATAGAAGGCATCCATGATTGAAATTTATAAAGGAAGCCCAGGAAAAGGTGACATCTGAGTAAAGACCCAAGTAAAGGAAGTGAAAGATTTGCAAATGTCTAGGAAAAGAAAATGCCAATCCAAGGGAACACCAAGTACAAAGGCCCTGAGATGGAAGTTCACCCTCTATATTGTAGAAACAGTGAATGGAATGGAGTGAGCAAAAAGCGTAATGGGAGATGACGTCAGGTAACAGGGGACTAAATCACATAGCAACCTGTAGATCATCTTAAGGACTTGGGCTTTTACTGTAAGTGAGCTAAAAGTCATTGGAGAGTTGAGGAGAGAAGGGAAAGCATCCAACTTTAGCAGGATCACTCTAGCTACTACACTGAGCATAAGTCAAGGGCAAAGGTGAAAGACCAAAGACCATTTAGAGATTATCACAATAATCCAAGCAGGAAGTGATAGTCCTAGGTAGTACTATAGAGTTACAGTAGCACTGAAGGTGATTAGAAATGGCTAGGGTTCTGGGTACATTTTGAATTGGTAGAGGAGCAAGAATTTGCTCACAGATTAGATGCACAGTGAGAGGAAATGAAAGTACTCAGGATGACTAAGATTTTTTCTTCAGGGGCACCTGGGTGGCTGCCCCTGTTGGGTGTTGTTGGGTGTCTGCCTTTGGCTCAGTTCATGATCCCAGGGTCCTGGAATTGAGCCCCACGTCAGGCTCCCTGCTTGGCAGGAAGCCTGCTTCTCCCTCTCCCACTCCCCATGCTTGTGTTCCCTCTCTCGCTGTGTTTCTCTGTCAAATAAATAAAATCTTTTTAAAAAAAAAATTTTTTTACTTCAGTCAAATTCTTGCAAGTTAGCTTAGAAGAAAAGGAAATCAGATTCATTAAAATTTCTGAGGATAGGGCGCCTGGGTGGCTCAGTGGGTTAAAGCCTCTGCTTTCGGCTCAGGTCATGATCTCAGCGTCCTGGGATTGAGGCCCGCATCGGGCTCTCTGCTCGGCAGGGGGCCTGCTTCCTCCTCTCCCTGCCTCTCTGCCTACTTGTGATCTCTCTCTGTGTGTCAAATAAATAAATAAAATCTTTTTTTTTTAAAAAAAAAAAAAATAGGGCATGGGAAGAGGAAGCAGATAAAGAATGGAAAAGTTGTGACCAAAGAAGTAGAAAAGGAATCAGAAGTCTATGGTTCCATGGAGGATTAGGAAAGGAAAACCTTTGGAGGGCTGGGCCTGTGCCTCTTAGAGTAAGATTTCTTGAGACCAGAGACAAAGCCTCCCCGACCAGATAAGAACTTACCAAGATTTCCTCACCAGCCTTGGTCTCCTGATCCAATAATTTTTCCTTCTCCTCCTTGTTTTAGGTGGGGATCTGGTTTCTGACCATCAATTCCTGGGGCAGCCTGCTGTGTCTCCTTATCGCCCTGTAGACACAACCCATTCTTAAGAAGTGGAAATGAAGTGGGAAACAAAAACTTCACCTTCCTGGGCATGATTCATACTTGACAATTTCCATGTGTGAATCCCAAAGATAATTCTCTTGGGGCAGAAAAGTCTGAATTGGACACCAGTCCTCTATTACCCCTGCCCTGTCTTTCATTCCTAGTGCATCTAGACAGAACCAGCACACCAGCTCATCTAGAAGCAGCACTCCAAGCCAAGGGCACCAGCTTGTACTCCTCCCACTTTTCCTCTTCTTTCTCCCCCACTTCATACACTAGGCTTTTGGGGTGGGTCTAAGAGCAGAGACAGGAAAGATAACAAGCTCTTAATCTTTAGCCATCCAGCATTTACTAAGTCCTAACATATGCCAGCCATCATGAGTCTACAAAGATACTCTTAAGGAGGGTAAGTGAGGGAATCAGACAGCTGTGCAGATAATGGTGGTACCTGGCAGAAAATTATCTTAGTTCCTAGATGGCACATTCCATGCCTCGGGAGTACAAAGGGGAGAAAGTTTGGGTAGACTTGAGAAATCAAGGAAGACTGCATGGAAAATTGGAGCATTTAAGTTAGGCCTTAAAAAATAGGTAGAGTGAAGGATGCCCAAAGCAACGAGAACAAAGCAATTTAGGCAAAGGCATAGATTCAAGAAATTTCCAGGAAAATTCAGAATCAGTAAGGGTATACGTAGTAAAGCAGAGGAAGATAAGACTGGAGAGAGCAAGTAAGAAGAGGCTTGGCTTGAGTTTAACAGGTTTTTTTGTTTTTTGGTTTTTTTTAAGATTTTCATTTTTAAGTAATCTCTACACCCAACCAGCCAGGCACCCCTAGGGTTTAACAGTTCTAAGGCTGTAAGTAAAGTCACTGGCAACCTTTCCCCTGGGAAATTCAATAGAAAATTCTGGATAAATCCTTAAAACCTTGAAGGTCAGGTTGAAACCCAATAACTCAGATCTCTGAGTGATCTCTGGGGTTTCTTCTTCTGGGATCTATGTGATGACCATCATATGAAGATGCAATTATCCTGATGACCACAAATGGACAAACATCATTTCAAATTCCAGAAGGATGAATATATACACACACAGTAACTCAAAATATTAGAAGATGGGGCACCTGGCTGGCTCAGTCAGTGGAGCATGTGACTCTTGATCTCAGAGTTGTAGGTTTGACCCTCACATTAGGTGGAGAGACTACTTAAAATCTTAAAAAAATATTAAGGGGTGCCTGACTGGCTCAGTCGGTAGAGCATGCAATTCTTGATCTTGGGGTTGTGAGTTTGAGTCCCACACTGAGTGTAAAGATTACTTAATAATAGGGGTGCCTGGGTGGCTCAGTCGTTAAGCATCTGCTTTCGGCTCGGTCATGATCCCAGGGTCCTGGGATCGAGCCCCACATCAGGCTTCCCACTCCCCCTGTTTGTGTTCCCTCTCTCGCTGTGTCTCTCTCCGTCATGTAAATAAATAAATAAAATCTTTTAAAAAAATTTTTAAAAAGATTACTTAATAATAAAAAAATAAAATATTAGAAGAGACTATAGAACAGTATTTTTTGAATCATGGGTTAGGAAGAGAATTTCTGATTATGACACCAAATTCAGAACCCATAAAGGAAATAGTTGACAAATTTGGTAATGGCAAAAGATCCCATATCCAAAGTGAAAAGGTAAACTGGAAGAAAATATTTGTGATCTGTAACAGAAAAGGGATTAATTTCCCCAATACACAAAAAACCCCTACAAATCAATAAGAAAAATGGAATGGCTTTTTTTTAAGATTTTATTTATTTATTTGACAGAGAGAGAGATCACAAGTAGGCAGAGAGGCAGGCAGAGAGAGAGGAGGAAGCAGGCTCCCTGCTGAGCAGGGAGCCCGATGTGGGCCTCGATCCCAGGACCCTGAGATCATGATCTGAGCCGAAGGCAGAGGCTTTAACCCACTGAGCCACCCAGGCACCCAATAGAATGGCTTAATAGAAATATATGGTCTAACTTGTCAAGAGGCAATTCACTAAAAAAGAAACACAAATGGGGTGTCTGGGTGGCTAACTTGGTTAAGTGTCCAACTCTTGATTTTGGCTCAGGTCATGAGATCGAGCCCTATGGCGGGTGGGCTCCCTACTAAGTAAGGAGTCTGCTTCTCTCTTTCTCCCTCCCTCCCCCTACTTGAGCACTCTCACTCTCTCTAAAATAAATAAATAAATCTTTAAAAAAAAAAAACGCAAATATCTAGGGAACATATAAAAAGATGGTCAACATGACTGATAATTTTTAAAAATGAGAAAAGGTCCCATTTTTCACCAACCAAATTGGCAAACAGAAGGATTAATTACATCTAGTGCCATCGTGCATGGAGAAATAAGCATAGTTATACACTGTTGATGGCAGTACAAATTGATGAAATCTTGTGGTAGAGCAGTTTGGAAGTAATTATCACAATATATTGTTAAGTAAAAAGCAAGTTACAGAATAATGCATATAGTATCCATTTTTATAAAAAAGAAAGAGCTAGATATTTAGAAATAAACGCAGACATAAATATAAATGTAGACTTAGAGGGGTCCCTAGCTGGCTCAGTCAGTGGAACGTGGTAGAGCATGGGACCCCACATGTGTTCAAGCTCCACATGTGACATAGAGATTGCTTACCAAAAAAAAATTTAAGATTTTATTTATTGGGGGACATGAGTGGCTCATTTGGTTAAGCATCTGCCTTCGGCTCAGGTCATGATCCTGGGGTCCTGGGATCAAGCCCCACATTGAGCTCTCTGCTCAGTGGGGAGTCTGCTTCTCCCTCTCTCTCTGCCTCTTCCTCCTACTTATACTCTCTCTCTCTCTCAGATAAATATTTTTAAAAAATATTTTTAAAAATATTTTAAAATATTTAAAATATTTCTTAAAATATTTTTTTAAAATATTGTATTTATTTATCTGAGAGAGAGAGAGCACAAGCAGGGAAAACAGCAGAGGGAGAAAGAGAAGCAGACTCCCCACTGAGCAGGGAGCCCAACTTGGAGCTTGATCCCAGGACCCTGAAATCATGA
>LNAC01000362.1:724192-736933 GCA_002007465.1 Ailurus styani | reverse complement strand
CGATCCCAGGACCCTGAGATCATGACCTGAGCCGAAGGCAGAGGCTTTAACCCACTGAGCCACCCAGGCACCCAATACACGCCAAATTCTTATTGTGGCTCTGGAGGGAATAGGATGTGCCTGGAGGTGGGTAGGCAGCAGGACTTGGAACCAAGGAGGGAGACGAAGTAGAAACCAGGGAGATCACAGGCACTACTGGAAGATGCTCTCACAGCCATGAGAGGAAGAATTGCCCTGACTTCTCCCTTCCCCCAGTCCTCCAGTCACCTGCCAGTACTCCCCACTGATGGAAACTAGTTAGTATTCGGTTGGCAAAAGGAGCTTGGAAATGCAGTTTTCAGAACAGAGATGTAATGACCAACTTCAAAAAGCTATTGGGTGGGGCGTCTGGGTGGCTCAGTGGGTTAAAGCCTTTGCCTTTGGCTTGGGTCATGATCTCAGGGTCCTGGGATGGAGCCCCGAATCGGGCTCCCTGCTCAGCAAGGAGTCTGCTTCCTCCTCTCTCTCTGTCTGCCTCTCTACATACCTGTTATCTCTCTCTGTGTGTCAAATAAATAAATAAAATCTTAAAAAAAAAAAAGCTATTGGGTGGTTCAGAGAATCAGAGAGATGGAGAATCAGATATGAAAAACAGGAGAAAACCTAGTAAAAAAGAGCAAGAAGCATGGTAAGGGTCATCCTGTAGAAGAGTAAGAGACAGGAGCCCCTGGGTGGCACAGTCGGTTAAGCTTTTCACTCTTGGTTTCAGCTCAGGTCATGATCTCAGGATCCTGGGATCGAGTTGGGCTCCCTGCTCAGTGTGGGGTCTGCTTGAGATTCTCTCTCTCTCTGCCCCTCCCACTCAAACTGTCTCTCCCTCTCTCTTTCTCTCCCTCAAATAAATAAATCTTTTTTAAAAAGTAAAAAATGATTCATTAATACTAAGTAGTAATAGTAAAAGATAATTTTATTAAATGTGTTTAAATGGTGTGGGTAGACTGCCCTGGCCCTGAGCTAAAAGAGCCCTATCACTAGTAATCATTCAGCTAATATACCGAGCTCTGCTATACACCGAACCCTGTGCTACAGTGGGAACAAAGATTAAATAATACCAGGTTTCAATCATCAAGAATCTTTGGGGGTGCCTCTTGGTTCAGTCAGGTAAGCCTCTGACTCTTGATTTCAGCTCAGGTCATGATCTCAGGGTCATGAGATCAAGCCCGCATCTGGCTCCACACTAGAAGTGGAACCTGCCGAAGATTCTCTCTCTCCCTCTCCTTCTGCCCCTCCCCCGCCACTGGCACATGCACTCTCTCTCTCTAAAAAAAAGAAGAAGAAGAAGGATCTTTGGAGGAAGACAAACGGTATAAACAGACAGTTACAATACTTACTCAGTGAGCTCGAACACAAGGCTAGCCACTAGGCTAGACTGTGACTTTGTCCAGAATAGAAAAAGTCATCCTCTCTGAATGGATGCAGTGCCAGGGTATAAAGCTTGGGAAACAGTGCAGCTGGATTTTAACCCTCTCTGGACCCCTCAACCAGCCACTTTTGTGAGCCCAAAATACACATCCATACAGAGCCATCCTGGTTGAGGAGGTAGAGTCTGGTCCCAGTGGAAGGAGAGCAGAGGCAGACTGTGAGGACATGCACCTGTGCAGGAAGCTCTTGAAGCTCAGCCTCCAAGCCCAGAACTTCATTTAAAACCTCAATGATTTAATTTGCTTCTGGTGCTGCTAATTGTGACAAGGTATTTGCAAAGAGAACCCCCCACAAATGTGGAAAGACTCCTTTGGAAGGAAAATTAACTGATGGTGTTTACAGCTTTGCTTTGGTTCTCCCATCAGAGTGCCAGATGTTTTCTTCTGGTTTCCAAGATAGTGTGTGAGATTGAAAATGTTCCTTTGCTGAAAGATAATGAAATATCAGAATAAGTTAAGTGTGCATACGTAGCAAGTGAATCCTGTGCCAGTTCAGCAAAGTTTGATTTGCTGCTGTGGTGTTACCGTTCTTGTCCTTTCTTTAAGTCGCATAACACCATCAGTGTCCCAAAATAGGGGGTTGATGGGATAAATCTACATGAGAGAATGTTATGCAGCCATTAAAAAGGATGTTGTAAAAGACAAAATTATAGACACAGTAAGATCAGTGGTTGCCAGGGGTCAGGGAAGGGGGATAACTAGGTGAAGTACAGGATTTTTACAGCCATAAAACTATTCTATGTGATACTGTAATGGTGAATACATGACATTATGCCTTTATCAAAATTTGTAGAACTGTACAAAACAAAGGGTGAACCTTAATGTAAACTATGAACTTTAATATAATGCATCAATACTGGTTCACTAATTGTAACAAATGGACCACACTAATGCAAGGTGTTAGTGCTAGGGGAACCTGTAGTGGGGTTGGGGGTTTATGGGAATTCTCTGTATTATCTGCTCGATTTTTTCTGTAAATCTAAAACTGTTCTTAAAAAAAGGATGTTATAGATGTAAATATGAAAAGATGCTTATAAAACACTGCTAAGTTTAAAAAGAGCTACTAACAATATATTTAATATGCTCATTTTTTGTAAAATTATACATACATACACAATATAATTTTGAATTTGAAATTCTGAAAGGACATATGCCAAAATATTTACAGTGGTTAACTCTTGGTGGAAGGATTATGGGTAATTTGTAATTTCTTCTTTTTGTTTGCTTATTTAAAAATGCTCTAGGGATATCTGGCTGGTTCAGCTGGTAGAACACAGACTCTTGATCTTGGGGTTGTAACTGCAAGCCCCACGTTATGTAGAGATTACTTAAAATACAAAAAGTCTTGGGGCACCTGGGTGGCTTAGTTGGTTGGGTGTCTGTCTTCTGCTCAGGTGAGGATCCCAGAGTCCTGGGATGGAGCCCCACATTGGTCGGGGTGGGGGGGGCTCTGCTCCCGAGGAGTCTGCCTCTGCCCCTCCCTGCTACTCATACTCTCTCTCTCTCTCAAATAAATAAGCAAAATTTTAAAAAAATAAAATGAGATTTGAGAGTGGGATCACTCACCAGCCTGTTGACCTCGAGGAGACCATCACTAGTGGTAGATGGAGGATTGTTAGCCCCTGCATGTGATAACAATGCAATTGTTAAAATTTTCACCTGTGATAAATTGGGATTTTTTGCCTGAGGAAAGGAATGTATGGGGGTGGGGGGAAAACAATGTATCAGGCATTTGAGTAGTAATCAGGTGTTTGTTGTTGAGAGTAATAGGTACTTTGGAGAAAGGCTAAGTGTAAAAAGTCAAAGAGCCTTCTTGGATATGTAGAGTCTATCATCTCCTGCAGCCAGAGGGCAGGAAAACCTGAGGATCAGGATCTGGCCCAGGACTTAATTATAAGATTTGCAGAGCTCCAGAGAAGTTGAATTCTCAGCCATAGTAAATTGGCTACACCCAGGTTAGAGTTCTGATTGACAAGGAGTGGAATGGGAGGCATGAGATGGCAATATCTAGGTCTATTTACCTGAAAATCTAGAACCTCCAGTTTCCTGGAGGGTTTATAACCTCTAAGCCTTTATAAGTTGCCCCCTCCTTCTTGTTAAAGATTAGTTTTCGGGGTGCCTCGATGACTCAGTAGTTTAAGTGTCCGACTCTTGATTTCAGCTCAGAGTTGTGAGATTGAGCCCTGTGTCTGACTCCACACTAGAAGTAGAATCTGCTTAAGATTTTCTCTCTCCGTCTCCCTCTAACCTTCTACCAACTCCAGCCCCCCCGACCCTCTCTCTTCTGTTCAAAAAAAAAAAAGAAAAAAGAAAAAAAAAGGATTTGCTTTCTCCCATGCCTGAAGATGATGCAGAAATCTCTGCCCTATAAAAAGTGGGCCTCCCTATCTGGATATATCCCAACATTTCAACCTGGCCATTAGACCAATAACTAGGATTAAGTAACAACACAAATGACTAGGACATGATATGGGAGGAAGGGAGCATATCTAACAGAGCTGTAGAACATGACCAATATATACTGACAGAGGCCAGGTGGACATAAATCAAACTACATTCTGAGAACTCTGAGGCTTGATCTAAGTAGGGCAAAGTTGAACTTAAAGTTGGATGAGGAAGAGGTTATCAATATGGGAACATTGTCCTGGGACACAAGATTTAACACCCTGACAAGGACCCTGAGAAATGTCAAAACTGGGTACCTGGGTGGCTCAGTGGGTTAAAGCCTCGGCCTTGGGCTCAGGTCATGATCTCGGGGTCCTGGGATTGAGGCCCGCATCGGGCTCTCTGCTCAGCAGGGAGCCCGCTTCCTCCTCCTCTCTCTCTCTCTGCCTGCCTCTCAGCCTACTTGTGATCTGATCTCTCTGTGTCAAATAAATAAATAAAATCTTTTAAAAAAAAAAGAAATGTCAAAACTGCTGTGGGAGATGCTGAAAGCAGGGCTCAAAAAGCTCAGAGAAGAAGGTTGAAGTGCATGTAGCATGTAAAACCAGAAAATTCACTAAATGACTCTGTTCCAAAGGAGGGCCTTGAGGAATGTTCTGAGGAAAGGTCCACTGGCATCACTGAGAAGCTCCATAGTGGCTGCCCCTGCACTTTCAGAACAGGGTTTCTTGATAGCAAATTAGAATCATAGGATCCTAACATACTAGAGCCAGATGGAACCCCTAACCATCAGAAGCAATGTAAATGCAATTATTGTAATGAACTATGAGGTTTGAACGTCAGCCAGAAGCATCTGACTTGCAGAGAGCTATGGAGGTGGCTGATAGTACGCAATGTTCCTGAGGGCAAGATGGCCAACATAGCAATTAAAATAAATCAAGGGTGAAAGATCAAGAGGTTGAGTCACGATTCATTGCCCAGTTTCTGGACTAGAACTTACGGTTTCCAAACCTGAAACCCAGTGACTAACGGAGAGACCAGGTCTCTAGGAGCAAGGACTCTGCAACACCATGGCAAGGAGAGATGGCAATGATACCTTCACTCCTTCCCCAAAGGGGTCCACTACCATTTACTTGGGCAGCCAGCACAGGGAGAAGGGAAATACTAGCCAAGGAATTCAAGGACTGTTGGACACAAGGAATTCAAAAGTCTGAGATGAAACTGATATTAGGGGATCAAAAACATCATCAGGGTCCCCTGGTTAAAGTGGGGACATATGGAGATCATATAATAAATGGAGTCCTGGCCCAGGTTCAATTCACAATAGAGCCACTGTGTACATAGACACACCCAATAGTAATTTCCCTAATTCTCAAATGTATAAGTTAAATTGTTGTATTTGGTAATTAATAGAACCACCACACTGGTCCTGTAAAGCGACCTATAAAGTAAAAGTGATCATAATAGAGAAGGCCAAGTAGAAGTCTTTGAAACTTCCCCTTAACCCAGCCAAGATAGCAATAAAAACTATCACATCTTGGGCGCCTGGGTGGCTCAGTGGGTTAAAGCCTCTGCTTTTGGCTCAGGTCATGATCTCAGCGTCCTGGGATCGAGGCCCGCATCGGGCTCTCTGCTCAGCAGGGAGCCTGCTTCCTCCCCCCCCTGTCTCTCTGCCTGCCTCTCTGCCTACTTGTAATCTCTCTCTCTGTGTCAAATAAATAAATAAAATCTTTAAAAAAAAAAAAACCAAAACTATCACATCTTATAAGGATTGACAAATTAGTGATACTCCTAAAGATTTAAAGGATGCAGGTGTAGTTGTCCCTATCATATTTTCGTTTAATTTGGCAGAATCCTACAGACTCTGGAGGATAACAGTGGACAAGGAAAACTCCCAAAAGTAGTAGACCTGATTGGAATTGCTATACCAGGCTTAGTATATTTGCTAAAACAGATTAACATTGCCTCGAATGTATGATATATGACCACTGATTTGGTGAATGAATTCTTTTCCATCCCAGTGAGAAAGGAGGCTCAGAAAGAGTTAACTGTCATGTGGAATGGACAATAGCATACATTTAGAGTCTTGCCCCAGAGGTATGTTAACTTTCATGCCCGCTATCATAATACATTCTGAAGAGATTTGAGCCATTTGGACATGCCTCAGAACATCACATCGGTCCCCGTATTAAAGATGGAATATTAATCTGACTGGATAGGGTAAAAGTGGCAAATTTCTTGGAAATCTTTGTAGAGATTTCCATGTGATTTCTTATGTATTTATTTATTTATTTGAGAGAGAGAGCGAGAGCAGGGGAAGAGCAGAGGGAGACGGACATGCAAACTCTCTGTTTCATCATTTTAGAGGCACCTGGGTGGTTCAGTCAGTTAAGTATCTGCCTTCAGCTCAGGTCATGATCTCAGGCTCCTGGAATTGAGCCCCACAACAGGCTCTTTTCTCAGCCAGGAGTCCGCTTCTCCCTCCTTCTGCCCCTCCCCTACTCATGCTCTCTCTCATTCACTACCTCTCAAACAAGTAATTAAAAAAAAAAAATCTAAACAGGGCACCTGGGTGGCTCAGTGGGTTAAAGCCTCTGCCTTCGGCTCAGGTCGTGATCTCAGGGTCCTCGGATCGAGCCCCGAATCGGGCTCTCTGCTCAGCAGGGAGCCTGCTTCCTCCTCTCTCTCTGCCTGCCTCTCTGCCTACTTGTAATCTCTCTCTCTCTGTCAAATAAATAAAATCTTTATTTTTTTAAAGATTTTATTTATCTTTATTTTTTTAACGATTTTATTTCTTTTTTTTAATTAAAGATTTTTATTTATATATTTGACACAGAGAGAGATCAGATAACAAGTAGGCTGAGAGGCAGGCAGAGAGAGAGGAGGAAGCAGGCTCCTTGCTGAGCAGAGAGCCCGATTCGGGGCTCGATCCCAGGACCCTGAGATCACAACCTGAGCCGAAGGCAGAGCTTTAACCCACTCAGCCACCCAGGTGCCCCTAAATAAAATCTTTAAAAAAAAAATCTAAACAAATTTCTTGTTACAAGAAAAATTTATTTATTTATTTATAAAGATTTTATTTATTTATTTGACAGAGAGAGACACAGCGAGAGAGAGAACACATGCAGGGGGAGTGGGCGAGGGAGAGGATGGCTTCCCACAAAGCAGGGAGCCCTATGAAGGGCTTGATCCCAGGACCCTGGGATCATGACCTGAGCCAAAGACAGATGCTTAACAACTGAGCCACTGAGGTGCCCCAAGAAAAATAAATTTAAAAAAAGAACAAGAGAAGGAAATGAGGGAGGCTTGACTGGCTCAGTTGGTAGAGCTGGTGACTCTTGATCTTGGGGTTATAGGTCAGAGTACCACATTGGGTGTAGAGGTTACTTTAAAAAAAAATCTAGGGCACCTAGGTGGCTCAGTGGGTTAAAGCCGCTGCCTTCGGCTCAGGTCATGATCCCAGGGTCCTGGGATCGAAGCCCACATCGGGCTCTCTGCTCGGCAGGGAGCCTGCTTCCTCCTCTTTCTCTGCCTGCCTCTCTGCCTACTAGTAATCTCTTTCTCTCTGTGTCAAATGAATAAATAAAATCTTTAAAAAAAAATCTAAAAAAAAGTTTAACTTGATTTATGTATCCATCAACAGATGATGGATAGAGAAGAAATGGTTACACACACACACACACACACACACACACACACCATGGAATATTATTCGTCCATAAAAAAGGAATGATATCTTGACATTTGTGACAATGTGGATGGACCTAGAGGGTATCATGCTAAGTAAAATAAGTTAGTCAGAGAAAGGCAAATGCTAATTACCTTATGATTCCATTTTTATGTGGACACTAAAAAACAAAACAAATGAACAGACAAAACAGAAACAGACTAATAGATAAGGAAACAAATGATTGCTTACCACAGGGGGGAGGGGAGGCTTAGTGGGGCAGATGGAAAGGTAAAAGGGATTAAGAAGTACAATACAGGGGCACCTGGGGGGCTCAGCTGGTTAAGTGTCTGCCTTGGGCTCAGGTCATGATCTCACGGTCCTGGGATCAAGCCCTGTGTCAGGCTCCCTGCTCAGCCGGGAGTCAGCGTGTCCCTCTCCCTCTGCCCCTCCCTCCCACTCATGCACACTCTCTCTCTCTCAAATAAATAAATAAAATCTTAAAAAAAGAAGTACAATACAAAAAATAAGTCTTGGGGGGCGCCTGGGTGGCTCAGTGGGTTAAAGCCTCTGCCTTCGGCTCAGGTCATGATCTCAGGGTCCTGGGATCGAGGCCCGCATNAGCCTGCTTCCTCCTCTCTCTCTGCCTGCCTCTCTGCCTACTTGTAATCTCTCTCTCTGTGTCAAATAAATAAATAAAATCTTTATAAAAAAAAGTCTTGGGGATGCAATGTACAGCATAGGGAATATAGTAATAATATAGTAAATAATATTATAATATTACAATAACTTTGTATGGTGACAGATGGTAACTAAACTTATCAACTGAGCCACCCAGGCACCCTGATGTTACTAATTTCTTTTCTTTCTTTCTTTCTTTCTTTTTTTAAGTTGGCTCCCTGCCCCAAGTGGAGCCCCAACATGGGGCTTAAACTCACAACCAGAGGCAGAGAGAGAGAGGAGGAAGCAGGCTCCCCGCTGAGCAGGGAGCCCAATGTGGGCCTCGATCCCAGGACCCTGAGATCATGACCTGAGCCAAAGGCAGAGGCTTTAACCCACTGAGTCACTCAGGTGCCCAAGATTTTTATTTTTAAGTAATCTCTGTACCCAGTGTGGGGCTCAAACTTACAACCCCAAGATCTAGAGTTGCATGTTCTACTGACCAAGCCAGTCGGGCAACCCCGGTTTATATTTTTAAAGGATCCCATTGGCCCCTGGATGGTGAATGGATCATAAAAGGGCAAGAATGAAAACAGCAGTTAAGAAATGATTGCAGTATGAACTCTAGGCTGGAAATGACAGTAGCTTACACTAGTGAAGTAGTAAAGAGTTGAAAGGTGATCAGAGTCTCCATGTTTTACCCTTTTTTACCCCATTTTTTTTAAGATCCTATTTATTTGTTTGTCAGAGAGAGGGAGTGAGCACACAAGCAGAGGGAGTGGCAAGGCAGAGGGAGAAGTGGCAAGGCAGATGCAGGTCTTGATTCCAGGACCCTGGAATCATGACCTGAGCCAAAGACAGACGCTTAAGGACTGAGTCACCCAGGTGTCCCAGACTCCACATGTGTTAAATGTAGCACTGGTAAGATTTGCTGATAGATTGGGAATATCAGCTCAATCGACAATATAGACTGATTCCAGTCTAAGTACAACAAAAGTCAACTGTTTAGGTTGTCCTGAAGCATGAGAATACTCCGTATGTGTTGGCAGTATGAGAGTATGAGGGATTGCTCGGAGTAGGTAAACAAATACAAAAGAACTAACATTTCTCTAACATCTGTGCAGCAGTATTCTGAGGTTGCAAGTAACAGAAGCTTATTCCGTCTAATGTGATACAGAAAAAGGAAGTTGTTGGGGCGCCTGGGTGGCTCAGTCAGTTAAGCATCTGCCTTCGGCTCAGGTCATGATCCCAGAGTCCTGGGATCAATCACCACATTGGGCTCCCTGCTCAGTGAGCAGTCTGCTTCTCCCTCTCCCTCTTCTCCTCCCTATTGCTTCTTCTCTCTTCGCTCTCTCGAATAAACAAATAAATAATATTAAACAAAGAAAAGAAAAGAAAAAGGAAGTTATTAGACATGCAGGTGCTGACAGTCTTGAAAGAACAGCTGATCCACCAGGCCTTAGAAAAGACAAGAACCAGATGGCTCCAGGAATCTAGATGGCAAGAACTATTGGATAGTCTCTTCAGGGTGACACCTGGCATGAATCAACTCCAACCCTTATGCATCTCTGACTCACCCTTCAAAGGATGCAAATTACGGGAATTAAGGATCTGGCTAGACTCAATCAGGTCAGCTACCCACTCAGCCGGAGCAGAAAGGCATCTTGTCTGACAGATCTACCATTAGAGTATGCAGCAGGGGAAAGGTAGTACCCCCAGGAAAAATCAAAATATGCTATTAGGGAAAGGGAAATCAGATACTAATATAGGCAAAAACAATAGATACCATCACAGCTTAGCATGTGTTTGGCATACACATACTCATCTCATTCATTCATCATAATAACCCTACATGATAGATACTAACATCTCTTAGAAAGGCGCAAGGAGGTTATGTAATTTATTCAAGATCATGAAGCAACTAGGCAGTATAACCAGCATTTGAACTAAGGTCAAAACTCTGCTTCCAAAACCCATGCTCCTTCTGTTACCCCACACTATTCCACTAGGCAGAAGATTAAATCTCCACTCTTCCTCAGTTTGCCCATCAGTGGAAAGAAGTAATTACTTGCTCTGAGTCTCCAGAGTAGCTTGGACCTCCGAGCTAACAGGTTTGCAGAGTAGCCAGAGCTCCCTTGGAAGCTAGTGGCTATTCCTTTTATTTCTTCTGTTATTGATTAGAAGAGAAGTAGAAAAAAAAATAGTTTAATGAAATACATAATATTAGCCATTTTTCAAACACTTAATATGTTCTAAACACAGTGCTTTATATCCATCTTTGCATTTAATTCTCCTAATAGTCCTATGAGATAGATAATATTATTAACCCAAATTTACAGTGAAGGATACAGGTTTATAGAATGGAAATTATTTCCCAATATCATTGGCCTTCGAACCCAAGTTCCTCTGACTCCAAAACTGGTGCTCTCAACCATTCTATTGCACTGCGCTCTCCTGCCTGGGCTGGTCTGGGGCCAGAGGATTTTCACTTTGCCAACCTTTCTTGGTGAGAGAAGGGGGGGTCTCAGTTTCCTCTCTGACATAATAAGAAAGTCAGGTTCACTTGTCTCTAAAGGCCCCCCTAACTCTGATTTCTGCTTCCACTGACAAGGCAAAGAGCTGAGTTCTGTGTTAAGCAAAGAGCTATAGTCTGTGTTATCCAAATTGTTTCCTAAAAATATTACCCAAAGTTACCATTTGTGCTGTGCTTTGCGGGAGTACTTCAGACAACAGTTCCTCAGAGGGTAGAGGTCCTTGCTACTACTGTACCTCCAGACCCCAGAAATAGCCTGGCCATCAGGTGATTGACTGTGACTCTTCTGATGGTAACTCAGGCCAGAAGATTTACCAGAAAAAGGAGGAGCATTTCCACTAGTGGGAGTGATTGGAAAGAAAAACTCTGTGAGCTCACACTGATTCCCTGGGGGCATCACGCTCGAAACACAATGAAGTTCTTGTAAAACACAGACTGAAGAAAGGGCAAGGTCCCACTTCCTGGACTTTGTGCCCTGACCAGCCAGGCACTCTGAACCAAGACGTGTGGCTTATTCCAGTAACGAAGGGGATTCCTGGGGACACCTGGCTGGCTTAGTCTGTAGAGCATGAGATGCTTGCTCTTGGGGTTGTGAGTTCAAGTCCCATGTTGGGCCTAGAGATTATTTTTTAAAAAGGAGGGGGGTACTCTCTGGAAGACTAGGGAGGGAGAGGTGGAGGGCAGATCAGTCTTAGAAATGGCCGGGTTAAAAAAAAAAAAAGAGAGAGAGGGTCGGATGCTGAAATGGCCAGGTAGAGTGAACAGTGCTATATAAAAAAGAGAAGTGGGTTAGAAAAGCAGACCATCTTTTGAAATAAGCAACTTTCTTCCTTTTCTATTTCCTCTTGCCCTCACCTTTAGCTCTATTTTCTTTCTTCCTCACATTCTTGGGAGACTAAGGGGGAGTAGTTAAAATTGAGGGGAAATTGCTCAATGGCAAAAAAGAAAGAAAAAAAGATGCAAGAACTTAAACCAAGTTCTCCTCATTCTAGGTGATAAATAGGAATCTGAAAGTTTTTGTCCATGATTTTTCACTATAGAGAATAAGTTTCCACTAGATCAATAAGCTGTCTTTACTAGAATTCTGCTATAATGTCACTAACCTGTATTTAAGTGTGGAAAAGATATTCCCATCCTCACCCTGATGACTCAGCCTTGAACTTGTTAGGTCTGCAAAAGGGAGATAAAGCTGCAAACGTCTCCATGGGGTGTGTGTCAGGGGATTCACTTTTTCACCCGCATGCAGCTCCTGGATATTGGTTAGTGGCCAAGAGTGAGCTGATGTCAAATGGTTCTCTGATGTTTGCCAGTCCCCACGGTATCAGGGGTGTGGATCAGTTGGGTGGGGAGGATTTCAGCCTAGAGCTCCATCTTCCAGCCCTCTGAAAAAAGTGATCCCATTGCCAGATGGTAGGGGGTGGGGAGTGGGGAAGGCTGGAGAAAGGGAGGATTGGCCAGATTAGCACGTGGTTCCTTCACCAGAGCAGGGGTTCATGCATCAAGGCAGGGCACAGATGGTCTTCCAAGTACTTAGAGAAATTAAATCCCCAATATTCTAATCCTTAAAAAAAAAAGGGAAGGAAGGGAAAATGTGAAAAGCCCTTTGAATCTTTGCTTAGCCAAGATGTTATTGTATCTTGACATTCCTTTCCAGAAGCACTAGGGCTTCTCATCTTCCTTTTTTTTAAAGATTTTACTTATGTATTTCAGATAGAGAGAGCAAGAGAACACTTGGGGGGGGGCAGGGCAAAGGGAGAGAGAGAAGCAGATGCCTGGTTGAGCCCCCAATGAGGGCCTCAATCCCAGGACCCTGAGACCATGACCTGGGCTGAAGGCAGACACTTAACCAACTGAGCCACCCAGGCTGTCTCCTCATCTTCCTTTTTCGCAATTTCCTGAATCATGGTTGTTTTGTTTTGCTTTGCTTTTTTGGTTTGCTTTCCTTTGTTTTTGTTTTTGTTTTTTTTAAAGATTTTATTTATTTATTTCACAGAGGGAGAGAGATCACAAGGAGGCAGAGAGGCAGGCAGAGAGGG
>LNAC01000362.1:682262-717315 GCA_002007465.1 Ailurus styani | reverse complement strand
AAATTAAAAAAAATATTATAAAAAAAAGAATTAGTGTTTAGATTATATTAAAAAATACTGAGTGGGCGCCTGGGTGGCTCAGTGGATTGAGAGTCTGACTCTTGATTTCCATTCAGGTTATAATCTTGGGGTTGTGGGGTTGAGCCCCAGGTTGGGCTCTGCACTCAGCAGTGAGTGGGCTTCTCCTTTTCCCTCTGCCCCTCTCCAGATGTGTGTGCACGTGCGCGCGCTCGCTCTCTCTTTCAAACAAATGAATAAAATCATTAAAAAAAAAAAAAGGAAGGGAAGGATAAAAAGAGACAGAGAGTTTGGCTTTCTTAGTAGGTTTCATATTCTCATGGCCTTTCTTCTCTTCTTCCTGCTTTTCTTAACATATTGACTAGACATAGACAAAAACATCAGTATCTTAATCAAGGTGAAAGTTTCTTTCTCTCCCAGGTAAAAGTCTGAGCTGATAGACCATGAAGACTGGTCAGATCAAGGGCTCTGCTCCCCAAGGTCCTCCTGGGACTCAATTCTGTCCATCTTGTTACTCTACTGTGGTGTTATCATTCTCATCCACAAGGTCAAAGTTGCCTCACCATTACTACATCCCACAGAGAAGAAGAGACGGCTAACCAGCTTCCTGTTAAAGGTGTGACCTGAGAGTTGCCAAGATCATTTCAGCTGACTTCCCTTTTGGCCAGAAGAGAGTCATATTGTCCTACCCAGCTGCAAAAGAATTTTAAAATGTAGACTAGCTGACTGCAAAGCACCTAGCTAAGCTTAAGAGGAATCTATTATCAACCGGAAGATGGGCAGAGTAGGGAACAATTAGCAGTCACTGTCCTTCACCCTTCTAATCAAAGCCAGTTTCTATCCATCGTTCTCCCTTAGAACTCTCTACATCCTTCAAGAATTAGCTTATGTAACCTCTTTTTCCTTTCCTTTTTCTTTTTTTTTCTTTTTTTTTTTTAAGATTTTGTTTATTTATTTGACAGAGAGAGACCACAAGTAGGCAGAGAGGCAGGCAGAGAGAGAGGAGGAAGCAGGCTCCCTGCTGAACAGAGAGCCCGATATGGGCCTCAATCCCAGGACCCTGAGATCATGACCTGAGCCGAAGGCAGAGGCTTCAACCTACTGAGCCACCCAGGCGCCCTCCTTTTTCTTTTTTTTAAGATTTTATTTATTTATTTGACAGGGAGAGAGAGTACAAGTAGGCAGAGTGACAGGCAAAGGGAGAGGGAGAAGCAGGCTCTTCACCGAGCAGGGAGCCCAATTTGGGACTCGATCCCAGGATGCTGGGATCATGACCTGAGCCGAAGGCAGCTGCTTAACTGACTGAGCCACCCAGGCACCCTTTTCTTTTCTTTTCTTTTCTTTTCTTTTCTTTCCTTTTTTTTTTTTCTAGACAGAGAGCTCATGGGAACAGAGGGGAGGGGCAGAGGGAGAGGGAGAGAGAGAATCTCAGGCAGACTCCCTGCTGAGCATGGAGCCACCCTGGGCTAGATCTTACAACCTTGAGATCATGAGCCAAAATCAAGAGCCAGACACTTAACCAACTGAGCCACCCAGGTGCCCCAATATGACCTCCTTTAAGAACCCATTCCAGATCCTCTCCCTCCACTGAGCTCACATAAGTCCTTAGACTGTTTGGTATTTTAGTTAAATGGGTTCTCCTACTACTCTTTGAGTTCCTTGAGGGCAGGGATGAGGTCCAAGTCAGACCTCTGTCATCTACCACACCTATCACACAATAGGGCCTAAGAAATGATTACTAAATTAGTGAAACTTCTTCTCTTTTATGGACCTTTTGAGAGTAAGTTGGAAATATAATTAGAATGTTGAAAAATTAGGGACACCTGGGTGGCTTAGTTGGTTAAGTGTCTGCCTTTACCTCAGGTCATGATCCCAGGGTCCTAGGATAGAGTCCCACAGTGGGCTCCCTGCTCGGCAGGGAGTCTGCTTCTCCCTCTGCCTGCTACTCCCCCTGCTTGTGCTCTCTCTCTCTCTGACAAATAAATAAAATCTTTTTTAAAGTGACTATGCTATATTTAAGATTTATAGGAATGACATGACCAGATTCCTTCCTGTACACAAAGATCAACTGACCATGGACAAAGAAGTTAATGACCTTCTTATGTTTACAGAAGTCAATCACCTTTTGATTTCAACACCCCATCCCCACTTCTCCCTTTTGCTAACATAAAAGAAGAAGCTTGAATTTCATGCTGAGGGGATATGGTTCTTTGGGACAATAGTCCACCAACTCCTTGGTTTGCTGGCTTTCTGAATAAAGTTGCTTTCCTTGCTGCAACATCTTATAGTGAGCAGAATAAGCTTGGACTCAGTACCAAAAGCTGTACTTTTCCATTTTAGGAAATCCTTCTTGGAATTTCTAATTGACTCATTTATTTGTTTTTTAAACTTTCCATTAAAATTTTTTTTAAGTTTATTTTTTTAGTACTCTCTACACTCAATGTGGGACTTGAACTCATGACTCCAAGATCAAGAGTCACATGCTTTTCTGAGTCAACCAGACACCCCTAAAGTTTCCTTTTTCTTTTCTTTTCTTTTTTTATTTTTATTTTTATTTTATTTTTTTTTGAGAGAAAGAGAGTGTGTGGGTACGGGCAGAGGCAAGAGAGAATTTTAAGCAAGCTCAACACCCAGGGCTGAGCCTCCCTAGTGGCTCAATCTCACATCCCTAAAATCATGACCTGTGCTGAAATTAAGAGTCTGACGCTTAACCAACGGAGCCACCTAGGCACCCCTAAACTTTCCATTTTTTATTTTTTTAAGATTTCTATTTTTATTTTTTTTTAAAGATTTTATTTATTTATTTGACACAGAGAGAGAGATTACAAGTAGGCAGAGAGGCAGGCAGAGAGACAGGGAGAGGAGGAAGCAGGCTCCCTGCTGAGCAGAGAGCCCGATGTGGGCCTCGATCCCAGGATGCTGAGATCATGACCTGAGCTGAAAACAGAGGCTTTAACCCACTGAGCCACCCAGGCGCCCTAAGATTTCTATTTTTAGTTATTTCTACACCCAATGTGGACATCGAACTTACAACCCCAAGATCGAGATTCACACACTCTACGGACTGAGGCAGCCAGGTGGCCCAAACTTTCCATTTTTGAATAATCTTAGGGGCACCTGGGTGGCTCAGTCGTTGAGCATCTGTCTTTGGCTCAGGTCATGATTCCAGGGTCCTGGGATCGAGCCCCGCGTCGGGCTCCCTGCTTTGCGGGAAGCCTGCATCTCCTTCTCCCACTCCCTGTGCTGTGTTCCCTCTCTTGCTGTCTCTCTCTCTGTCAAATAAATAAGTAAAATCTTTCAAATCAATCAATCTTAGATTTATACAAGTTACAAGAAAATATTGGGGTGCCTGGTTGGCTCAGTTGATTGAGTAGGTGACTCTTGGTTTCAGCTCCGGTCATGATCCTGGGGTTCTAGCCCCACATAAGGCTCTGCACTCAGCAAGGAGTCTGCTTCAGAATTCTCTGTCCCTCTGGACTTCCCCTCGCTTGCACGCTCTCTTTTTCTCTCTAAAATAAATAAATAGGGCGCCTGGGTGGCTCAGTGGGTTAAAGCCGCTGCCTTCAGCTCAGGTCATGATCCCAGGGTCCTGGGATCGAGGCCCACATCGGGCTCTCTGCTCAGTGGGGAGCCTGCTTCCTCCTCTCTCCTCTCTCTCTGCCTGCCTCTACCTAATTGTATGTAATCTCTCTCTCTGTGTCAAATGAATAAATAAAATCTTTATTTTTTTTTTTTAAAGATTTTATTTATTTATTTCACAAAGGGAGAGAGATCACAAGGAGGCAGAGAGGCAGGCAGAGAGAGAGAGGGGGAAGCAGGCTCCCCGCTGAGCAGGGAGCCCGATGCGGGCCTCGATCCCAGGACCCTGAGATCATGACCTGAGCTGAAAGCAGAGGCTTTAACCCACTGAGCCACCCAGGCGCCCTAAATAAAATCTTTAAAAAAATAAAATAAAATAAAAAATAAAAATAAAATAAATAAATAAATCGTAAAAAAAAAAGGAGGCAGGAGGCAAAACCAGGAAACTGGATAATTTACAAAATTTATAATCAGTTCCAAAGGACTGGAAATTGTACTTAACACAAAATCTAACCAAATAATACATAAAATATAAAAATAGAATTTCTGCTCTCAAAGCAGTTAATGCTCTAGATACAATATTTCAGGTTCTGAAAAAAGAAAAAATATGAAAGTACTAGGAAAATGCTAAAATAGTATTTTAACTTCAACTGGACCCAGATATTTAATGTAGCCGAACTGCAAATAAACTAGAGCAGATATCCTGGGTTCCAGTCCTTACTCATCCACTGTCTGACTGCATGACTTGACTTTTTGGCTTCAGTTTTCTGTAAGAGTATGAGTTTAATGAGATGTGCTTTCTCTATATTATCTTCCATCTTTAGTAATCTATGCCCCAGGATCTGAAAAATATTATCATTCACAGGCCTTGGGGACCTCTAACATCTTCACATCACCAGAGAGCAGTTATTGAGTGCTTACCCTCTGTCCCTGTTCATGTTCCCATGTCCTCCAGGTCTCTTCTTGCTGTTTTTATTATGGTTTGTGTGAATTAAAATCCCAAATCCTTTTTCCTTTTTTTTTTTTTAAGATTTTATTTCTTTATTTGACAGAGAGAGAGAGAGATCACAAGTAGGCAGAGAGGCAGAGAGAGAGGAGGAAGCAGGCTCCCTGCCGAGCAGAGAGCCCGATATGGGCCTCGATCCCAGGACCCTGAGATCATGACCTGAGCCGAAAGCAGAGGCTTTAACCCACTGAGCCACCCAGGTGCCCCCAAATCCTTTTTCCTAACAGAAATCCTTTCTTCCCATGCCCTTTGCTAGCAAAGATAATTAGCTCCAACACATTAAGGGTAGAGTCATACAGGGAACTGTGGCAACATCTGCTTTGTTTGTTCCAAGGAATCTGGACAAATAAACAGGAGGAATTACTGTTACTGAGCATGTATAACATAATTAAATTTGTCCAAAATATTTTAGACTATTTTCTTGTAATTTATTCTTCCTGGCAAGACCAAGTCAAAGAAAATGTAAAAGGTAAGCAGGTCCTGGGTCCCCTGACCATCGATGGGCTTCTAAGGTTGCAAGGACTGACTTGGAAGCGTGGGAGTAAAGAAGATTAGAACTGTCAGGGTTTTTATTTAAAGCTGTAAAACAGTACGGTTTGAAATCATCTTTATTTTATTTTCTTAATGATTTATTTGACAGAGACACAGCAAGAGAAGGAACATAAGCAGGGGGAGTAGGAGAGGGAGAAGCAGGCTTCCCGCTGAGCAGGGAGCCCGATGCATGACTCAATCCCAAAGCCCTGGGATTATGACCCGACTGAAGGCAGACGCTTAACGACTGAGCCACCCAGGCACCCCAAAATCATCTTTATTTTTTTTTAAGATTTTATTTATTTGACAGAGAGAGAGAGAGAGAGATCACAAGTAGACAGAGAGGCAGGCAGAGAGAGAGGGAGAAGCAGGTTCCCTGATGAGCAGGGAGCCGGATTCGGGATTCGATCCACTGGGATCATGACCTGAGCCAAAGGCAGAGGCTTAACCCACTGAGCCACCCAGGCGCCCCCAAAATCATCTTTAAAAAGAATAATATGTATTAAAAACAAAACAAAACAAAACAAAACAAAAAGAATAATATGTAGGGGTACCTGGGTGGCTCAGTCAGTTAACCTTCTGCCTTTCGCTCTGGGGTCCTAGGATTGAGCCCCATGTTGCCTTGGGCTCCCTGCTCAGTGGGAAGTCTGCTTCTCTCTCTGCCCCTCCCCCCGTTTGTTCTCTCTCTCAAATAAATAAATAAAATCTTTTTTTAAAAAAGATGTTTATTTGGGGCACCTGGGTGGCTCGGTGGGTTAAAGCCTCTGCCTTCGGCTCGGGTCATGATCTCAGGATCCTGGGATTGAGCCCTGCATCAGGCTCCCTGCTCATCAGGGAGCCTGCTTCCTCCTCTCTCTCTGCCTGCCCCTCTGCCTACTTGTGATCTCGCTGTATCAAATAAATAAAATCTTAAAAAAAATAAAAATTAAAAAATTAAAAAGATGTTTATTTGAGAGAGGGAGAGAAAGCACCAGCAGGGAGGAGAATCAGAGGAAGAGGGGGAAGCAGACTCCCCACTGAGCAGGGAGCCCGATGTGGGGCTCCATCCCAGGACCCTGAGATCATGACATGATTTGAAGGCAGATGCTTAACAGCCTAACTGACTGAGCCACCCAGGTGCCCCAATAAATAAAATCTTAAAGAAAAAAATTTCCTGCACACCAAAAGTCTCCCTGTGTTCTACTCCCAGTTAGTAGCCAGTTAGTAATCCAGTTAGTAGAGTTAGTAATGACTACTTTGACTTTCTTTATTTTTAAGATTTTATCTATTTATCTGACAGAGAGAGAGCATAAGTAGGGGGAGTAACAGGCAAAGGGAGAGGGAGAAGCAGGCTCCCCTGCTCTGCAGGGAGTGGGGCTTGATCCCAGGACACTGGGATCATGACCTGAGCTGAAGGCAGATGCCTAATTGACTGAGCCACCCAGGTGCCCCTACTCTGACTTCTATTACTATGGTATTGGGATACAAGATACTATCTGGTCTTCTGGTTTCTGACACAAAAGTTCCTAAAACTCAGGGCGCCTGGGTGGCTCAGTCATTAAGCGTCTGCCTTTGGCTTGGGTCATGATCCCAGGGTCCCAGGATCAAGCCCTTGCATGGGGCTCCCTGCTCTGAGGGAAAGCCTGTTTCTCCCTCTCCCACTCCTTCTGCTGGTGTTCCCTCTTTCGCTGTATCTCTCTCTGTCAAACAAATAAATAAAATCTTTAACAAAACAAAACAAGAGTTCCTAAAGCTCTTATAAGTTTCTAAGTGATAATGGTGAAAAAGCAATTTATGTTAATGGGGTGACTCAAGATGTTTCCTTAGATAGCTTCAGGATGGGGGCTGGTTGCCAGAGGAAACAACCATGTGATTCCAGGTTTGGAACTTTTAGACTCAACCCCCCAACCTCTGGGAAGGGAAAAAGGAATGGGGATTGAATTAATTACCAAAGGTTAATGATTTAATGAATAATGACTTCATAATGGAACCTCCATATAAACCTTAAACTATGAGGTGTGGAGAGCTTCCAATTCTGTGACTATATCCACATGCCATGAGAGTAGTGTACCCCGAACTCCACAGGGACAGAAGTTCCTGTGTTCAGGACCCTTCCAGACCTCACCCTATATACTTCTTCATCTGGCTGTTCATTTATATCTTTTATAATATCCTTTATAATAAACTGGTATTCGTATTTATTTTCCTGAGTTCTCTGAGCCATTATAGCAAATTATCAAACCTGATTAGGTCATCTTGGGAACTATCAATTTATCTACTACTGATTGACATTTTAACTATTTCCCATTTATGGCTGTTATGAATTAAACTACGAATATTCTTTTGCCTTTTAGTGGACATAAATGCTTGTTCCTGTAGTTTACCCAGAAATAAAAGTACTGGATCATAGGGTATACAAAAGGTATACATACTCAGCTATAGTAGGTACTGCCACAGATTTTTCCAAATTGTACCAATTTATATTCCCACTAGCAATGTTTGAGAGTTCCAGTCAACATACCTCCTTACCAATCTGTGGTATCATCAACAGGTTGTGTGTGTGTGTGTGTGTGTGTGTGTGTGTGTGTGTGTGTGTGTGTGATCAGTCTTTTTTTTTTAAGATTTATTTATTTGAGAGTGAAAGGGAGTGGGGGGGGAGAAAGAGCATGAGTGGGAGGGACAGAGGGAGAAAGAATAGTTGGTTAAGCATCTGATTCTCGGTTTAGGCTCAGATAGTGATCTCAGGGTGGTGAGATCCAGCCCCACGTTGGACTCTGTGCTCAGCAGGGAGTGTGCTTGAGATTCTCTCTCTGTCCCTCCACACCTGCATGTGTTCCCTCTCTCACATAAATAAAAATAAATAAAAAGCAATTGTGGGGCGCCTGGGTGGCTCAGTGGGTTAAAGCCTCTGCCTTCAGCTCGGGTCATGATCTCGGGGTCCTGGGATCGAGGCCCGCATCGGGCTCTCTCCTCAGCGGGGAGCCTGCTTTCCCCTCTCTCTCTGCCTGCCTCTCTGCCTACTTGTGATCTCTCTCCCTCTGTGAAATAAATAAATAAAATCTTTAAAAAAAAAAAAAAAGCAATTGTGGACTTTTAAACTTCCAGGTAAACCTTCATTCCATAGAAATTGTGAGCTCTACTTCGAGGTACATTTGGGGCTAGTTCCTGGGGTGCCAAGATGAAGTACACTAACCTCGAGGATGAGCCTGCAGCTTGTAACATGGGCAGATACCAGGATCCAAGTGCAGCTCATCATGAGCCTAGAGATTCTCAAAGGGATTCCAGACTCTTGCCCAATGGGCTCCTGAATCATCAAGGGCATTGTGAGGCAAGACAGAACTGGAACAATAGGCTCAAAAAGGAAGGTGAACCACTTCTGACCCAATCACTCTGTGCATGTCTCTGAAGGGATAGGCCTGACCAAGTAAGATGGGGTTGCCTTTCCCAAGGTGGCATTAGAGATTAGTGGCAGTGCCCACTTGGGATGGCAGAGGACCCTGTCTCAACCTGATCTTTGTTTCGACTTGGAAAACAAATCCAAATCTTTTTTTTTTTTTAAGATTTTATTTATTTATTTCACAGAGGGAGAGAGATCACAAGGAGGCAGAGAGGCAGGCAGAGAGAGAGAGGGGGAAGCAGGCTCCCCGCCGAGCAGGGAGCCCGATGCGGGCCTCGATCCCAGGACCCTGAGATCATGACCTGAGCCGAAAGCAGAGGCATTAACCCACTGAGCCACCCAGGCACCCAACAAATCCAAATCTTGTAGGCAGAACTTCAGAGGGGTCAACAGAACTCCCTGGAGGTATGAGGCCTGAAGCAACCAGCAGGTAACTGGGTACTACAGCCCGAGGCCGGTGAACCCTAAGCAAGAACATCCTGCTTCCTCAAAGGGCTTCTTTGCCTGAGGAAAGTGGAAGCCAGCAAATTCCTACAAGATCTTCTGAAAATGGAGGCAAGGGTGATCCTGAAGAAGCCCCCTTATTTAACTGACTGATAAGCAACGTCCATTCTCTGTGGTTCAGAATTTCACCCAATCTGCCCTCATAGAGATGGAACCAGGGTCCAGAGTGAGAGGCAGGCAGTGGCAGTCCCCTATTACTGTCCTCAATTTAGGACCGCATGGGAGACGTAAGAAACAGATAAATTAAGGCGTGAGGTCTATTGCGTTAAGCACAAAAGACAGTGTGGCTGGTAGGTCATGAGAATCTAAAGGGAGGCGAGGTCGTAGCTGAGGGAAAGATGACTTGAGAGATTGTTGCGGTTGGGGCAGGAGAAAGGATTAGCAGGCCAGGTGGCCACCAGGGAGGCAGGAGACTGAGTGGAGAATGGAGCTGGAGGGCTCTGGAGGGGTGGGAAGGGGCCAGAGGCCCGGGGAGCAGTCTGGGCTGGTAATGCCAGGCAGGGGAGGTACCCTGCAGAGGAAAAGTCTGGCCACGTGGTTGTGGATTCCGAGCCGGACTCCACCTTGCGAGGGTGGAGGAAGGAGGTCCTCTAGCCTCCTGGCACAGAGTTCAGCCCTTGGTGTCAGGGCTCCGCTTGTGATAGGTCCGGGGAAAATGCGGCGCTCAATAAGAGATAACCAGTGGCAGCTGCCGTGCCGGGTAAAGGCGTGTGCTGGGAAGCATTCCTTCCTGGAGCGAGGATCGTTGTCCTCACTTCCGGGTGCTTACGGATGGGCAGGTGGGGGTCCGCGGCCGACCGCCAGAACGCAGATTCCTCTGACCCCAGGTCTTCCACTTCCAGCGGCCATTTGACGACCGTTGGAAATGCGCGGGCCGGAGCAAAACAACTGCAGCGGACTCTCCACTTGCAGGCCCTAAACCCCACCCCTGAAGGCTCGGCTGCGTCTCCGTGGCGACAGGCTGCGAAGTGCGGCTGCGCAAGGGTGACGGAGCGCGGGCGAGGGGGAGGGGGTGTTTTGGTTCTAGCCGCTTGCCGTCCTTTCAGATTCGTTCGTCCGAAAGCTTCTCGTTCCTTCCTCCCCTACCCTTTCCTTTCCTTTCCCGGCCCCAGTCCTCCCTCCCTCCTTTCCCTCTGCCTGCCTTCCCGGGTCCGGGCCATTTTCCGGGCCAGGCGCACAAAAGTGCGCGGCCCCGGGGCCCAGTATATGACCCGCCGTCTTGCTAGCCCTCGCTACCCCCGCCCCATGTGGCTGCGGGGCCGCTGCGGCGCTGCCCACTATGGCCCGGAAAGCAGTTAGCAGGAAGCGGAAAGCGCCCGCCTCGCCAGGAGCTGGGAGCGACGCTCAGTGCCCGCAGGTGAGGGCTCAGAGGCCTGGTTATATCATCGGGGCACCCAGAGGGGAGTAGGGTTCTAAGGTCAGGGAACCGGAACCGCGGACGGAGGTCTGTGGTCAAAGGTGGGCAAGAGCGGAGCCCCAGCCTTTTGGGACGGGGCCGGGCCTTGAGTTCGTAGATCAGAGAGGCCAGAGGATTGAGGGGCTAAAAGGAAACTTGGAAACGAGGCATATTTCTCGGAAGGCCTGCAGCCGGTAATGGGGCTTGATGGTAAACTAGAATCTTGGCTTTGGAGGAGGAAAACCGACGTCGACGGGAATCAGGAACAAAACCTCCCAGAAAATACTGGGTGGAAGAGGGAAGTCCCCCTTCCGGGGCCCTGGGAAGCGGAGATGATTGCGTCCTTTATATGGGAAGGAGTTTCCCTCTGGATACCTCAAGTCCTGCGGTGGGCTTTTTGGCTCTTGGACCTGTATAAAAAACAGTAGTTCTCATATATCATCCCTATAACGCCCTCGTTGAACGAGTATTCGGACTCTGATTTCCCATGCTTCCTACCCCGTTTGTGTTTGGTATTTTCGAATTTTTCAACCGCCTGGATCGTTGGCCTGGTAACAGGGGGGGTCGTCATGAGAGCTCATCCCTGGAAGGCCTGGTACCCCATGCTGGCCCCAGCTGCACTCTCCACGCTCCACAGGGAGTACAGACTGAGAGGAAGAAGGGTCCTGGGTAGAGATGCAGCCCAGGTCGGTGTAGTAATTATTTGGTCCCTTATTCCCTTCTCTATCAAGGATAACTTTAGGGGCTCTGAAGCCTTCACCCCTAACAGGGCTAGTAAACCTTCTGACCTCTTTTCTGCTTCCTTTCCATTGTCTTTTAAGCCCTTGTTTCTCATAGGTAGGTTTGTCTATGAGCAGCATCTTCTCAGTGTTGGAAGAGTTAAACTGGACTTTCTATATTGAGATTTCTGTTCTGTTGTAATTGTATTTCTGTTGTATGTAAATCCTGCAGGAGTACTTACTTGGTGATTTCTCTGTTACAGGAGGATCCCTTTTCTGAAGAAAGGTAGCCAAAGCCCTAATTTCTAATGTTGCTTTCCACAGTTTGGCTGGGATCACTCACTTCACAAAAGGAAAAGACTCCCCCCAGTGAAGCGATCTTTAGTGTACTACCTGAAGAATCGAGAAGTCAGGCTTCAGAATGAAACCAACTATACTCGAGTGTTGCACGGCTATGCAGCACAGCAACTTCCCAGTCTCCTCAAGGAGAGAGAGTTTCACCTTGGGACCCTTAATAAAGTGTTTGCATCTCAGTGGCTGAATCATAGGCAAGTGGTGTGCGGCACAAAATGCAACACGGTAAGTGTCTGGTGGGTAAGTGAACCTTATCCTAGGGCCTGGATACATTTTGGCTCCACATGCTGTAGAACCTCTCACTGCTCATTTTCCCCATCAGTTTCTTTTGGGAGGAGATTGCCTCACTCTGCTTTCCATTACCTCCTATCCGTTGATAACTTCTTCCTCTCTTTCTGTTCTTTTTCCCACTTCCTCATCTTCCTGATAAATCTTCAGAGGAGTCTGTTTCTTTAGGCCTCTTGCCATACAGCTTTTCCACTGCTTTTAGAGTTTTTTTTTGGCCTCAACTTTTTTTGTTTGTTTTGGTTTGGTTTTTTGGCCTCAACTTTTTTTCTTTTTAATGTTTTATTTATTTATTTGACACAGAGAGAGATCACAATTAGGTTGAGAGGTAGGCAGAGAGGAGGAAGCAGGCTCCCTGCTGAGCAGAGAGCCCACGATGTGGGCCTCAATCCCAGGACCCTGAGATCATGACCTGAGCTGAAGGCAGAGGCTTTAACCCACTGAGCCACCCAGGTGCCCATGGCCTCAACTTTTTATGTTTTTTTTTTTTTAAAGATTTTATTTATTTATTTGACACAGAGAGAGAGATTACAAGTAGGCAGAGAGGCAGGCAGAGAGACAGGGAGAGGAGGAAGCAGGCTCCCTACTGAGCAGAGAGCCCGATGTGGGCCTCGATCCCAGGGCGCTGAGATCATGACCTGAGCCGAAAGCAGAGGCTTTAACCCACTGAGCCACCCAGGCGCCCTATGTTTTTTTTTTTTAAGTCAGAGACCTTAGAGGAAAGACTTAGGAAAGAATGATGCTCAGGGCATCATTCAGGATACATAAAAGTGGAAACCTAGGTCTTACCTGCTAAGCTAAGGACATATATAAAAATATTTTAAGTAGCACTTGGAGGGCAGTTGGTTAAGCGTCCGACTCTTGGTTTTGACTCAGGTCATGATCTCAGGGTCATGAAATTGAGCACTGTGTTGGGCTCTTTGATCAGCATGGAGTCTGCTTGAGATTTTCTCTTTCCCTCGGCCCCTCCCACTCGTGTGCATGCACTCTCTCTAAAACAAACAAATCTTTTTTTTTAAGATTTTATTTATTTATTTCACAGAGGGAGAGAGATCACAGGAGGCAGAGAGGCAGGCAGAGAGAGTGGGGGAAGCAGGCTCCCCGCTGAGCAGGGAGCCTGATGCGGGCCTCGATCCCAGGACCCTGAGATCATGACCTGAGCCGAAAGCAGAGGCTTTAACCCACTGAGCCACCCAGGCGCCCCAAATAAATCTTTTTAAAAAATAATATAAAGTAGGGCGCCTGGGTGGCTCAGTTGGTTGAGCAACTGCTTTCAGCTCGGGTCATGATCCTGGAGTCCCTAGGATCGAGTCCCGAATAGGGCTCCCTGCTCAGCAGGGGGTCTGCTTCTCCCTCTTACCTTCCCCCTCTCATGCTCACTCTCTCTCATTCTCTCTCTCTCAAGTAAATGAATAAAATCTAAAAAAATAAAGTAGCACTTTGTTCAGGATAGGAATAAAGCAAACCTTCCCCCCAGCCCCAAACATTCTTTTTTAGGGAATAGAATCTAAAGTAGAATTAAAGATTTTCTTTAAGAAAGGGCAGGGAATGTGTGTTTGGTGGTATATTTCAGGATGTAAATGTTTGTTCTTGGCAAGGTAGCCTCCTGAAAAGGATTCAAAAGAGAAGAATTAAGTATTACATGAGGAGGAGAGTGTTTTTACACAGAATGAGTTAGAAAATAGCTATAAGTGAATGAAGGGAGAAATTTATCAGCTATATAATAAGCACAGTTCTAGGCATAGATAAAATATGTCAATCCAGGATTGGATATTGCAGATATGATTGGAACAGAAGGACACAAATATCATGATGTCAGAGGAATGGCAAGAGGCAGGGCCTGGAGGTGAGAAATGATTCCAAATGAAGCATGAGAAAAGATGGGATATAGGCCCAGCTGCTCTCCATTTTCACCTCACCCTGGGTGAATAGACAAGTTATGTCACGATGGCTGGGTAGATTCACCCTACAAACAAATCTTGGATTTTTTTTTTAAGATTATATTTACTTATTTGACAGAGAGAGAGAGATCACAAGTAGGCAGAGAGGCAGGCAGAGAGAGAGGAGGAAGCAGGTTCCCTGCTGAGCAGAGAGCCCGATGCGGGCCTCCATCCCAGGATCCTGAGACCATGACCTGAGCTGAAGACAGAGGCTTTAACCCACTGAGCCACCCAGGCGCCCAAACAAATCCTGGATTAATTGAAAGAGGGAAGGTTGCTCTAGCTGAAGAATGTCTTAAGTACTAGAAGTGTTTGTTTATAAAGGACATAGGCAAAGATTTAAACATGAGTTTTAAGGAAGGAAATAATAATTGTGGTTGGGGCCCAGCTGGCATTTCCTCTTCTGTTGAAGGTTGCTGCTTATCACACAGAAGCCTTTCAAAACTGAGTAGGGGTGGCAAGCCTCTGTAAAACTTCCTTTTCCTAGTCTTTCAGCCCACCACTCATGGTTTAAGAGAACTGTCATTATTGTCACTTGGAGTAGGAATAGAGTTTCCCATTTGGAGGACTTCATTCTACTCTTCACATATACCATTATAGTGTTTTGCCCAGCAAATGTTGTTGAATTATAAACTAAGTTAATCATAGTGTTCTTGAATTTACTGAGCCTATTTTGAAGGGTTGCATCATGTTAAGTAATAGTTTAATGTACTCTTAATATCTACCTCTTTCTGTCTTCCTGTTTTCTTTATAATTTGTGTTGTTACTTGCTTAGCTTCCAGAACCAAAGCAGGGAACCATGAATGCTGCTCTTTGAACTTTGTGACATTTGACAAACGGAATCTGTGCCTTTGTTTTCCCATCTGTAACATGGGAATAGTAATATCCAGAGCTGAGAAGGTGGCTGTGCACATCTTGGGAAATAACTGATGTTAGCAATATCTTTCTTATACAAAAATAATAGTGGTGATAAGGAATGCAGAGCTTCATTTTGGGACCTCCCTCAGTTTGAAAGAAAGGAAAATTAAACAATTAGAATTATCTTTGGATAATATGTGAAGATTTAGGGGGAAGAAGAGTTTGCGTTGGAATCTCAATAATAAATGGAGTTTTGATGCATTGAAATTTTGCTGTCAATGAAGCAGTTTTAATGTATTAAGTAGGAAAAGTATATCACAACCACTTATATCCTAAAATAGCCTGTTAATTAATGTACCTGCAGATTAGAAGCTGTTTTTGTCTTGGGTGCCGTTGATATTCATCAGCATTTAACTGAATGTTATGGGACTCCTGGGTGGATCAGTTGGGCGTCTGGCTTTGGCTCAGGTCATGATCTAGGGTCCTAGGATTGAGCCTGCTTCACATTGGGCTCTCTGCTCAGCATAGTCTGCTTTACCCTGTCCCTCTGTGCTCTCTCTCACTCACTCTCAAGCAAATAAAAATTTTTTTTTTTCCAAGCAAATAAAATCTTAAAAAAAAAAAAAAAAAGCCAAGTTATTTTCCAGTTAACTAGCTTGGGGCAATAGTATTGAGACCTCTGCTGAAGCATTAGATCATCCTTTTTTTTTTTTTTAAAGATTTATTTATTTATTTATTTGACACAGAGAGAGAGATTACAAGTAGACAGAGAGGCAGGCAGAGAGACAGGGAGAGGAGGAAGCAGGCTCCCCGCTGAGCAGAGAGCCCGATGCAGGCCTCGATCCCAGGATGCTGAGATCATGACCTGAGCCGAAAGCAGAGGCTTTAACCCACTGAGCCACCCAGGCGCCCCTAGATCATCCTTTTGGAAAAAAAATAAGTATATTTTGTAAACCTTTCTGTAGCTTGATATCTGAGGTGACAATTGCCGTGTGCTGTGGGCTAACACTCAAACTAGGAGGAGTCATTCAACCCCCTGAATTTTCTGGGCCCGGTAAGGATAAGAAGGACCATAAAAATGGCCGACGTATATTTTAATCATTAATAACATTTGTATGGTTATATTTTTACTAAATTACTAAAAAGAAAAGGGGGTAGTATAACCTTAACTGGAACATGGGCCTAGAAACCAGGATGGGTAGGTATATTTTCCTGGTTTAGGGTTACAAAGTCAGATTGTCTACAGAGCCAGACAAAAAAGCTAAATTAGAGAAGCTTTCCAGGCACAAGACAGTAAGTTGTGGGGACTGCAAAGAGCCAGAGAAGATATTCTTGGATCCAGGCAGTTGTTGCCATGCAAGAATCTGAGACTATTGTAAATTTTCCTTTTTTTTTTTTTTTTAAGAGAAACTGGGAATCTGCATTTTTATGGGGAAAAAGTACCAACCACTTAGGAAGATAATTGAGAATCTGGTGTGGCAAGAGCTTTAGGTGTCTGGAAGAGAATTGTGAGATTAAGGTTGGAAAGGTTCATTAGGATCAAATTATGGAAGCTATTGAGTGTCAAGCTAAGATTTTATTTGGTGGGGAACAGAGAGACAAGTCCCAAGGATTTTAAGCAGGGAGTGACACAGTTGGATTACTGCTTTAGGAAAAGCAGTTACAGGATGCTGGTGGTATATTATAAATGAAGTAATGAGGGCCAAAAGCAGGATAGTGGCAGGGAGAGAGTGAGGAGAAGACAGATACATCTTAAGAGAGGCGCTTGGCTGGTTCCGTCAGTGGAACATGTAACTCTTGATCTTGGGATCGTGAGATTGAGCCCCATGTTGGGCATAGAGCCTACTTAAAAAAATTTTATTTTAAATACTTTCTAAGAGGTACAATCTGTAGATGGTGACATGCTCTGATGTAATACAGAGGATTAAGTTAAAATTGATACTGGTGTCTTGAAAACCTGGGTAGCTGGAAGAATGGCAGGAGAGGAAGGAGTATTGAACAGATTTGAAAAGAGAATGAGTTTAGGGTGCCTGGGTGGCTCAGATGGTTGGGCGTCTGTATTCCGCTCAGGTCATGATCCCAGGGTACTGGGATAGAGTCCCTCAGCGGGCTCCCTGCTCAACAGGGAGCCTGCTTCTCCCTGTCTCGCTCTCCCTGCTTCTACTTTCTCTCTCTGTCAAATATATACAATCTTAAATAAAGAAAAAGAAAAGAAAGTGAATTTTGCTTTGTGCTTTCGCTTAGTTGAAATTTAAGGGGGGTAAAGATTAAAGTTAGTGATTTGGGAATAGTCATCTATATATAAGGGATTGTTGAAATTAGTACACTACCATGGGAGAGAGGGTAGAGAAGGCACTCTTAAGTTCCATAAACCTTTCCTAAAATTGCAAAAATTTCATTATATGTGTATCTTCTGGGCACAGTGACTGGGCGGGGGGTTGGTATGGGAGCAGTCCATAGTTTTCATTACATTTTCAGAGGGAATACTGTGAGCCAAAAATGGGTAGGAACCATTGATATGGAAAGGGTAGCTAAAGATAGAATCTTGGAGCAGGAAGGTTAGAGGAGAATTGGGAAGGGATATTTTGGGGCACCTGGCTGGCTCAGTCAGAAGAGCATGTGACTCTTGATCTCAGGGTTGTGAGTTTGAGCCCCACGCTGGGTGTAGAGATTACTTAAAATTTTATTTTATTTTTTATTTAAAGATTTTTATTTATTTATTTGACAGAGAGAGAGATTACAAGTAGGCAGAGAGGCAGGCAGAGAGAGAGGAGGAAGCAGGCTCCCTGCCGAGCAGGGACCCAGAAGCGGGGCTCGATCCCAGGACCCTGAGATCATGACCTGGGCCAGAGGCAGAGGCTTTAACCCACTGAGCCCACCCAGGCGCCCCTAAGATAAAATTTTAAAGAAAGAGAAGGAAAGAGTTTATGGGGGGGGGCAGTTTGAAGATAAAAATGGCGATAGAGTGATAATGTATGCAGAGTTTGAGGTATATAATTTTAGATTTTTTTTTAAGATTTTATTTATTTATTTATTTGACAGAGAGAGGGAACACAAGCAGGGGTAGTGGGAGAGGGAGAAGCAGGCTCCCTGGTGAGCAGGGAGCCCAATGTGGGACTCAATCCCAGTACCCTGGGATCTGACCTGAGCGGAAGGCAGATACCTAATGACTGAGCCACCCAGGCACCCCTATAATTTTAGATTCTTATTTCTCATTTACTGATGCCCTTCAGCCAAAGACTATCAGGAACTTAGTATAGTAGAGACAAATGCTTATTGCAGCTACAGAGAACCTACACCAAAGGGAACTGTGGGACCTCTCAGTAAGAGGGTGTTAGAAAGGACTTAAAAGGGTGATTTGGGGAATGCTTAAGGAAATGGGACTTTAACAGGAAAATTTCCTGTGAAATTATTTTTCACCAAGACACCAAGGCCTAGCTGATAGTACCAGGCTAACTCCTAGATGTCAGGCTTTTCTTTTTTTTTTTTTCTTTTATTTTCTCTTCTTTTAGATTTTATTTATTTATTCGACACAGAGACACAGTGAGAGAGGGAACACAAGCGGGGGTAGTGGGAGAGGGAGAAGCACGCTTCCTGCTGAGCAGGGAGCCTGATGCGGGGCTCCATCCTAGGACTCCGGGATCATGACCTGAGCTGAAGGCAAACGCTTAATGACTGAGCCACCCAGGTGCCCCTGGGCTGCTTTCTTTTTCTCAACATCTCCCAAAGTAATGGTCAGGGGTATACTGCTGACTTCACAGATAGAGTTGGTGGATTGTAATGAAGCAGAAGAGGGGTGCTAGGGTGGCCCAGTTGCTAGAGCATATGACTCTTGATATTGGGGTTTTAAGTTTTAGCCCGACATTGGGGATAGAGAGTACTTAAAGTTAAAAAAAAAATGAAGCAGACAAAATAAGTTTGGGCAGCGATTTGCTGTCAGGGAGGAAGAAGAACTTTTGAGGAGCCTAATTTTGGGTGTGGAGAGGAATGGTAGACACCAGGGTTGAGAAAATAGCTGTAATGTTGTCCCTGAGTTTCTGTATGCAGATCCCTGAAATGATAAAAGCAGAATATGAAATCCAGTCTGAGACACAGGAAAACAAAATATGGTGAAGTGTGGGAGTTTTGCTCTGATCAGATCTTTAATTCATGCTCCTTCATTTTACTATTTCATTTCCCCAAAGGGATTACACCCGTTTATTTATTTATTTTTTTTAGGTTTTTATTTATTTGAGGGGTGCCTGGGTGGCTCAATTGGTTAGGTGTCCTGCCTTCGCCTCAGGTCATGATCCCCAGGGTCAGGGATTGAGCCCCGCACTGGGCTCTCCACTCAGCTGGGAGTCTGCTTCTCCCTCTCCCTCTGTGATCTCTCTCACTTTTGCTCTCTCAAATAAATAAATAAAATCCTTTTTTTTTTTAAGATTTTACTTACTTATTTGACAGAGCAAGAGAGCACAAGCAGGCAGAGCAGCAGAGGGAGAGGGAAAAGCAGAAGCAGGCTCCCTGCTGAGCAGGGAGTCCGACACAGGGCTTGATCCCAGGACCCCAGGATCATGACCTGAGCCGAAGGCAGTCGCTTAACCAACTGAGCCACCCAGGTGTCCAAAAAAAAAAAAAAATCTTAAAAAAAAAAAAAAAGGTTTTATTTATTTAACAGAGAATCTGCACACAAGCAGGGGGAGCTGCAGGCAGAGGCACAGGGAGAAGCAGGTTCCCTGCACAGCGGGGAGCCTGACGTTTGACTTGATTCCAGGACCTAGAAATCATGACCTGAGTTAAAGGCAGATGCTTAACTGACTGAGGCACCCAGGCACCCCTCAGAATATTTGACTCTTTTATTTTTATTTATTTATTTTAAAGATATTATTTATTTATTTGACAGAGAGAGAGCGCACACACATGAGCATGAGAGGGGAGAAGGTCAGAGGGAGAAGCAGACTCCCCTGGGAGCCCGATGCGGGACTCGATTCCGGGACTCCAGGACCATGACCTGAGCCAAAGGCAGTTGCTTAACCACTGAGCCACTCAGGCACCCTATTTGACTCTTTTTTTTTTTTATTTTTTTTTTTTTAAAGATTTTATTTATTTATTTGACACAGAGAGAGAGATTACAAGTAGGCAGAGAGGCAGGCAGAGAGACAAGGAGAGGAGGAAGCAGGCTCCCTGCTGAGCAGAGAGCCCGATGCGGGCCTCGATCCCAGGACCCTGAGATCATGACCTGAGCCGAAAGCAGAGGCATTAACCCACTGAGCCACCCAGGCGCCCTTGACTCTTTTAGATAAAGATTTTAGATTTTAGATTTATCTTTTAGATAAAGATTTTTATCATAGAAATGATAGAATTATTATGTTTATTCTGGGCCGCATTTCTTATTAACTTTATGCTTATAGACAAGCCCAGATACCTTCTCCTAAGCCTTTTGTCTCTCACCTTTAAAATAAATGGAGTAATGCCTGCTCAGGAGAGTCACGAATCGAATTTTTTTTTAAAGATTTTATTTATTTACTTGACAGAGACAGCGAGAGAGGGAACGCAAGCAGAGGGAGTGGGAGAGGGAGAAGCAGACTTCCTGATTTTTATTTTTATTTTTATTTTTTTTAAAGAGTTTATTTATTTATTTGACACAGATGATCATAAGTAGGCAGAGAGGCAGGCAGAGAGAGAGGGGGAAGCAGGCTCCCCGCTGAGCAGAGAGCCCGATGGGGGGCTCGATCCAAGGATCCTGGGATCATGACCTGAGCCAAAGGCAGATGATTAACAACTGAGCCACCCAGGCACCCCATGTCATGAACAGAATTAAATAAAATGTTGGTTAGCACAGTGTCTAAAATTTGTGTTGAGTAAATTGTTGATGTAGGGCACCTGGGTGGCTCAGTGGGTTAAAGCCTCTGCTTTCGGCTCAGGTCATGATCTCAGCGTCCTGGGATCGAGGCCCGCATTGGGTTCTCTGCTCAGCGGGGAGCCTGCTTCCTCCTCTCCCTGTCTCTCTGCTTGCCTCTCTGCCTACTTGTAATCTCTCTCTCTGTGTCAAATAAATAAATAAAATCTTTAAAATAAATAAATAAATAAATAAATAAATAAATAAATAAATAAATAAATAAATTGTTGATGTAATTAACGATGGCAGTGTTTTGACGTTTCTAGACTTCAGGTGTATTTCTGGCCAGATTAGGTATGCTTAAGGTAAATAGTGTTTCTGTATCCTTTAAATGGCTTCTTTCTGTATGCCAGTCGCATCCCAAGTAGCTTAAACACTTTTAAATAATCCATATAGGGGCTTCTGGGGGCTCAGTTGGTTAAGTGTCTGCCTTTGGCTCAGGTCATGATCTTGGGGTCCTGGGATCAAGTTCCACATCAGGCTCCCTGCTCAGTGGGGAGTCTGCTTCTCCTTTCCCTTTGTCCTTCCACCCCTGCTTGTCCACTTGCTCACTCTCTCAAATAAAAAATCATCTATATTAATATTACTATATAATTACATAAGGAAGTACAATTAGGAAATTATACTTAATTTCTTTTTTTTTAAAGATTTTATTTATTTATTTGACAGAGAGAGAGAGAGATCACAAGCAGGCAGAGAGGCAGGCAGAGAGGGAGGAAGAAGCAGGCTCCCTGCCGAGCAGAGAGCCCCATGCAGGCCTCGATCCCAGGACCCTGAGACCATGACCTGAGCCGAAGGCAGAGGCATTAACCCACTGAGCCACCCAGGCGCCCTTTAATTTCATTATAGAAAGGATACAAATAAAAGCAAAAAATATTTTACTGTGTACAAATTACAATAATATCTTGTTCTGATAAGGATATAGTAGAAAGGTATATATATGTATGTGTATATATATATATACACACACATTGCCACTAAAACCCTTTATTGACAGTAATTTGGCATTATATTTCAAAAGTCTGGTACATATTACTTATTGAATGAAGAGCCTTAAAGTATTATACCCTTTGATTTAATATTTTCAGACTACAGAATTTATCCAAAGGAAGAGAAGTCTTTTTTAACAAGATAATCATTGGAAGCTATTTTATCTAACTACTAACAGAAGGAGGGGTGCCTCAGTCAGTTAAATGTCTGCATTCCGCTTGGCTCAGGTCATGATCCTGGGATCCTGGGATCAAGCTCTGTGTGGGCTTTTTGCTCTGTGGGCAGTCAGCATCTCCCTCTTCATCTCCTTCTGCCCCTCCCCCTGCTCTTGCCCATGTACACTCTCTCTCAAATAAATAGAATCTTTAAAAAAAAAATTACTGGGATGCCTGGGTGACTCAGTTGGTTAAGCAGCTGACTTCAGCTCAGGTCATGATCCTGGGGTCCTGGGATCGAGTCCTGCATCTGGCTCCTTGCTCCACGGGGAGCCTTCTTCTACCTCTGCCTGCCACTCTACCTGCTCGTACTCTCTCTCTCTCTCTCTCTCTCTCTGACAAATAAATAAATAAATAAAATCTAAAAAATATATATATATAGGGTGCCTGGGTGGGTTAAAGCCTCTGCCTTCAGCTCAGGTCATGATCTCAGGGTCCTGGGATCGAGGCCCACATCGGGCTCCCAGCAGGGAGCCTGCTTCCTCCTCTCTCTCTTTGCCTGCCTGTCTGCCTACTTGTAATCTCTCTCTCTCTGTCAAGTAAATAAATAAATAAATAAATAAATAATAAAAATAAATAAAATTTAAAAATTAAAAAAATATATATAATTAACTCTTCATCCTGATGTTGATTTAAAAAATTAAAAATTTTTAAATTTTAAAAAATTAAAGGAGAATACTTGAGTACTTTATGATAAATCACATCTGCATGATATTATGCAGAAATTAATATAATTATGAATACTAATAGCACACAGAGCTTTTTTTTTTAGGTTTTTATTGAGGCACCTGGGTGGCTTAGATGCTTAAGTGTCAGTCTTCAGCTCGGGTCATGATTTCCTTGTCTTGGGATACAGTCCTGTATCCCTCCTAAGCAGGGAGCCTGCTTCTCCCTCACCCTCTGCCTGCTGCTCCCCTTGCTTGTGCTCTCCCTATCTCTGTCAAATAAATACATAAAATCTTCTAAAAATAAATATTTATTTATAATAATAAATAATATATAATATGTATTATAGGCATAATATATATAATAATAAAATGTTTATTTGAGACAGAGAGCATGAGTGGCGGGTGGTGGGGAGAGACCGAGGAAGAAGGAGAAGCATACTCCCCACTGAGCAGGGAGCCCAAGGCAAAGCCTGATCCCAGGACCCTGGGATCATGACCTGGTCTGAAGGCAGCCGCTTAACCAACTGAGCCAACCAGAAGGCCAAACACATGAAGCATTTGATACATTAAATGTAACAAGACACAAAATTACTATTATTTTTAAATTTATTATTTTAGTAATCTCTACACCCATCCTGGGGCTGGAACTCTCAGCCTGGAGATCAACAGTTGCACTGTCCTCTGACTGAGCCAGTCAGGCACACCAAGATACCAGAATTCTGTCTGTGCTTATTATAGCTATACACAATTATGCATGCATGTGGTTAAGGACCAAACAGGAACTGGACATATGAAAAAAAAAACAGGTTTGAAAAGAGAGATGGGGCACCTGCCTAGCTCAGTCAGTGGAGCATGTGCCTCTTGATTCTGGGGATCATGAGTTGGAGACCCATATTGGGCAAAGAGATTACTTAATAAAAATTTTAAAAAGGACACTTGGGTGGCTCAGTTGGTTAAGTGTCTGCCCTTGGCTCAGGTCACGATCCCAGGGTCCTGGGATTGAGTCCTGGATAGGGCTCCCTGTTCAGCAGCCTGCTTTTCCCTCTCCTCCTGCCTGCCACTCCTCCTGCTTGTGCTCTTGCTCTCTGTCAAATAAATAAATAAAATGTTAAAAAAAAAAATTTTTTTTTTTAGAGAGAGGATTCTGAGTACTCGGTCTTGCATTTTTTAATTTTCATTGTTAATAAAATAATGTTAATAAACATTTTTTTTAAGATTTTATTTATTTATTAGAGAGCAAGGACAAGTGGAGTGAGGGGCAGAGAGAGAAGCAGACTCCCTGCTGAGCAGTGAATACACCTCGGAACTTGATCCCAGAACCCAGAACGCTGGGATTATGACCTGAGCGAATGTGCCACCCAGGCATCCCAAACTTGTTTATTTTTAATGTTACTTCAGCTAGATGAATCTTGTTTTATCTTAGCCTAAAACAGTGGTGGAAGTGACCTTGCTCAGTTACCATTTATTGCTTGTCTGCTGACAAAGATTGAACACAGTTGTATATTATACATCTCTTTTGGAGAGAGGGAATAAAATACAGTGGTAGGATATACAACAAAAGGAGTTTCCTTTCTGAGTCACACAAGGGGTTTTTTGGAGCTCAAAAAAACATCTAGAGAGAGATCTTGCTTCTCATTGGGCAAGTATGCAACCATGTCATCCTTAAGTCTTTGTGCTATAATGCTCAGTAAGTAAAAGTGAAAGACAAAGGATTTATAGTATTATTATTTTAATACTGTTATTACTGAAATCTTATAATTTCTTAATATGCCAGATAAATAATTAATATGGGACTACAAACTCTGTTCTTCAGTAATTTGTATTTAGGGATAAGGCTCCCTGTTAGTTCTAAGTAGATGGCTTTATACCTAAAAATGCTGTAGGGGAAGAAAAAGCTGAGAATATCTTGTATAGAAATTGTTTTCTTCTGAGTAATCTGTACATAAATATTAGCATCTTTGAGTGCCATAGAAATCAATTTCTGTCTTCCATAGGAAGAAATGAGGACTTGTGTAAAGGCAGACAGTAGGCCAGTTCTTTTATTTTTTTTTTTTTTTTTTTTTTTTTTTTTTAAGCTGGGCATGGAGCCCAACACGGGACTTGATCCTGGGACCTTAGGATAATGACCTGAGCTGAAGGCAGCCGCTTAACCAGCTGAGCAACCCAGGCGTCCACTCATTTGGGTTCTGATTTTACAGCTTAAGAGGAGTTTTTTTTTTCAACCAAATGTTTGTCAAGATGTGCTTCAGGTAGCTAAACCTCTGTGATATACTGTCAGAGACTCTTTACTTGCTGATTTTGGGGTGGGTACTAGGCAGACTCTTAGGTGTCTTAGGTGACTTTNTAGTGGCTTTTGGGCTTTTTTTTTCCTTTTTTTTTTTTTTTTTTTTAAGTAGGCTCTATGCCCAACATGGAGCTTGAACTCACATCTCATACATCAATAGTCGCACATTCTACTGAGGCAGCTAAATGCCTCAGGATGTACTTCATTTTGCATAGAGCAAAATTTGCATTAGAGCCCTCCAAAATCAGGGATTAGAAATCAATTTATTGGGGCACCTGGCTGGCTCAGTCAATAGAGGATGCAACTCTTGATCTCGGGGTTGAGAGTTCAAGCCCTATGTTGGTTGTGGAGATTACTTAAAAATCTTTAAAAAAAAAATTATTTAATGGGCGCCTGGGTGGGTCAGTGGGTTAAAGCCTCTGCTTTCGGCTNGTCCTGGGATCGAGGCCCGCATCGGGCTCTCTGCTCAGCAGGGAGCCTGCTTCCTCCTCTCCCTGTCTCTCTGCCTGCCTCTCTGCCTACTTGTGATCTTTCTCTCTGTGTCAAATAAATAAATAAAATCTTTAAAAAAAAATTATTTAACACCATAGCATGAACAGCTTTTTATGTTTTGTTTTTTAAGATTTTTTTTTATTTATTTGACAGCAAGAGGGGGAACACAAACAGGGGGAGTGTGGAAGAGAGAGGCAGGCTCCCTGTGGAGCAGGATGCCCCATGTGAGACTCTGTCCCAGGACCCTGGGATCATGACATGAGCTGAATGCAGGTGGTTAATTACTAAGGCTCCCAGGCACTCCAAACAGCTTTCCATGTTAATAAATACCCTCTAAGCCTTTTTTTTTTTTTAACGTAAACTCTACCCCCAGCAAGGGGCTCGAACTCCTGCCCCAAGGTCAAGAGTTACAATTTCTACTAACTGAGCCAGCCAGGTGCCCCAGTCTTTTTTTTTTTCTTTCTTTTAAGCTTTTATTAAGTAATCTCACCCAAAGTGGGGCTCAGACTTACCATCTGGAGATCAAGAGTTGCGTGTTCTTCCAACTGAGGCAACCAGGCACCCCTGGGCACCCCATTTTTTTTTTAAAGATTTTATTTATTTATTTGACACAGAGAGAGTGATTACAGGTAGGCAGAGAGGCAGGCAGAGAGACAGGGAAAGGAGGAAGCAGGCTCCCTGCTGAGCAGAGAGCCCGATGCGGGCCTCGATCCCAGGATGCTGAGATCATGATCTCAGCCGAAAGCAGAGGCTTTAACCCACTGACCCACCCAGGCGCCCGGGCACCCCATTCTTAAAAGCTCTGTAATAGTCTATTATGTGGCCATACCCAACCACCGTGGTGTCTCACTATTTAAAAATTTAGGTGCACCTGGATGGCTTGGTTGGTTAAGCGTCCAACTCTTGATTTCAGCCAGGTTATGATTGCAGTGAGATGGAACCCTGCGTCAGGCTCTGCACTGTGCATGGAGCCTCCTTAAGATTATCTCTCTCCCTCTCCCCCTAAGTAAGTAAAAAATAAATTCTCATTTATTTTTAAAAATATTTATTTATTTGAGAGAGTGAGAGAGAGCGCAGAAGCAGAGGGAGTGTCAGGCAGAGGGATAAGGAGAAGCAGACTCCCCGCTGAACAGGAAGTCAGATGTGTGGCTTGATCCCCGGATCATGACCTGAGCCAAAGGCAGATGCTTAACCAACTGAACCACCAACGTGCCCCTTCATTTTATATTTTTTTTTAAAGATAACACCCCATGTGCCCATTGTGGGGCTGGAACTCAACACCAAGATCAAGAGTTGCATGCTCCACCTGACTGAGCCAGTCTGGTGCCCCCAAATTAATGCACTTTAGTTAAACTGTTTACTCATTTCCTTGGTACAAATTCCTAAAATTGAAAACTGTAGACACTGTTCAATTTTTGATACATATTGTCTGACCATATTCTGTTGTTCTTTGTCTTGACTCTTTTCTTTGTTCCTACCCATCTTCTTGGTTTGGTATAGGGAATGGATTCTTCTGCTTCAGTTTCGGTTGTCTTCCCTTTACCCAACTTTCAGCAGATTCAGGCTGTCACTTGCGTTTTCCTGTCTGACTTAGTATAATTTATCTTGTTGTCTGTGATCTATGTGGATTTACTTCCCTTTCTTCATTAGGCTGCAGCTAAGACACTGGAGTTTTATTTTAAAGATTTTTATTTATTTGACAGAGAGAGAGATCACAAGTAGGCATATAGGCAGGCAGGGTCGGGGTGGGGAAGCAGGCCCTCCGCCAAGTAAGGAGCACGATGCGGGGCTCGATCCCAGGACCCTGAGATCATGACCTGAGCTGAAGGCAGAGGTAACCCACTGAGCCACCCAGGCGCCCCAAACATTGGAGTTTTAGAAACTGTGTGAGCTCCATTTTATTAAGCTCTCTTGATCTATGTTTGTGCATTTTGCATGTATCTATATACACTATACATGCATTCAGAGATGTACTCTTTAGTCTTATAAGCTTCCTGATTATAAGGCCTTTGTTTTTTTCCTCTCTATTCTAGAATGTCAGCTGCAGGAAGCCATTGAGACTCAGACTTACCTTGCCATGCTGCTAGTTCCTGGCAGGGATCCCAGTAGGTTAATGTAGAACAGCCCCATTTTAGGATTTGTTACAGAAGCTTCATGAAGCCTTGGCCCCTTGTCAGTGAGCCTGGGGAGATACTCTGTGGCAGCTCATTCACATCCCTTTCCGTTCTTTGAAAAAGCAAAAAGGTTCTGTCCTTCACATGGTGCTTTGTCATGCCTCTGCAAGAGTGAGGTTGTGGGTAAACTCACAGTTTCCTAGGCCCTCTAGAGACCCAGGTGTTAACAACTTTTTCATTTCCCTTGTGTCAAATGTTTTTCATCAAGAGTAGATGAAATTACACCATAAGAAACTAAACATTAGAATAGTATATTACTATTAACTGTTACTTGTTCAGCACCAATTCTGTGTTGAGCCCTGTGCTAGACACTTTATGTTTTATTAGATCTCTTAGCCACCCTAGAGGCAGATATTATTCTAGTTTTATAGATAAGAAACAAGATTCAGGGGCGCTTGGGTGTGGGTGGCTCAGTCGTTAAGTGTCTCCTTTGGCTCAGGTCGTCATCCCAGGGTGCTGAGATCGAGCCCTGCATCAGCTCTCTGCTTGGCGGGAAGCCTCCTTCTCCCTCTCCCACTCTGCCTGCTTGTGTTCCCTCTCTAGCTGTGTCTCTCTCTGTCAAATAAATAAATAAAATCTTAAAAAAAAAAAGAAAGCAAGATTCAAAGAGGTTAACTGACTTGCTTAAGATCGCACAGCTAATAGATAACAAATGTGGAATTTAAATCTAGATTTCTCTCAATCCTAAAACTGGAGAGGTTGGACGTAAAACTTTGTTGGACATAAATAGTTGAAACCTTATTTCCATACCTTTTCTGGATGGCAGAAATGGAGCCCTGTTTTAAGATAGGAATGGCAAAAAAACCCACAAAAGAAAAACCACCCCGAAAATGACATGGGAATGGCCTAACACAGTGGACTAAAATAAGCTTTAGCCAGCCCTCAGATTTCATAGGAGAAACTTGCATTTTTCCAGATTGCAGGTCAGTTTATTTTATCTTATCAAATTCATTCCTCTTAGCATACAGAACAGATTCTCTCTACATCAGTGTTTCTCAAGCTTCAGTATACCTGGAGATCTTAGGAAACTCCATATTCTGATTTAATAGGTCTAGGGCAGGGCCTGAGATTCTTGGGTTCTAACAAGTTCCCCAGTGTTCTTTTGAATAGCAAGGGTAGTCTAGATCAGTGATTGTTAGACCTGGGCAGTTATCAGATTCACCTGGAGATCTTTGGGGGGGAAAAGTCAGTTTTACAGGCCCCAAAGACAGAAATTTCTAATTGGAGGAGTTTTAGGGTAGGGCCTAGGAATTGTTTTTGTCTTATAGTTTTTTTGTTTTTTTTTTATTTTTTATTTTTATTTATTCATTTGACACAGAGAGAGAGATTACAAGTAGGCAGAGAGGTAGGCAGAGAGAGAGGAGAGAGGAGGAAGCAGGCTCCCTGCTGAGCAGAGAGCCCGATGCGGGCCTCGATCCCAGGACCCTGGGATCATGACCTGAGCCGAAGGCAGAGGCTTTAACCCACTGAGCCACCCAGGCGCCCTTGTCTTATAGTTTTTTTGAGAAGATTCACCCACGTTATTGTGATAATCAGTTTTAGAATCATCAGTCTAAAAGGTAACATGTTACGGATGTATTGTCCCGCAAAACCACAAAGGTTTAAATGAGCAGTTAATTTTCCTTCATTAAACATTCGAGGGGCTGTGTTGTATAGAGATCATTTGCTCTAAAAGAGTAGGAAACCCACTCATGTTTATTGGAGGGAATAGTTCACAAACCCCAAAAGCAGGAAGTATCTCTGGATCTCAGAATGAAACAGAACTAGGACTTGGAAAACCATTAGAAGCTAAAGATGTTCATGCTATTTCTCTACTGTTTCCTTCTCTTTGGGGATTGGCTTTGGTAGAAATTAGCCATCCAGGGCGCCTGGGTGGCTCAGTGGGTTAAAGCCGCTGCCTTCGGCTCAGGTCATGATCCCAGGGTCCTGGGATCGAGGCCCACATCGGGCTCTCTGCTCAGCAGGGAGCCTGCTTCCTCCTCTCTCCTCTCTCTCTGCCTGCCTCTCTGCCTACTTGTAATCTCTCTCTGTGTCAAATGAATAAATAAAATCTTTAAAAAAAAAAAAAAAAGAAATTAGCCATCCAGACAGTTTGGTCTAATGCCACCAAGCCAGTTTCACATTCCTGAGAGAATTTGATCTGACCAGTATAGCCTCTTGACTGGTCCTCCCTCAGTGAGGAGGCCACCTCTGGATAGTTCTCTGATCTGGAGATCTGGTCTTATATCAAACAGATACCTAGATGTGGGGTCCCCCTAACTCTGTTTGGCAGCCTGCCTGAAAGGTGTCTTCTACAAGCACTTACCATGTACCTTTGCATTGTTGAGGCAGGATCATAGAACCAAAAAAGATAAATCTCCTGCTCTTTGAATTGGGAAGGCATTATTAACTTACTGGGGGAGAGAAACAAGTAAAGATTTTAAAGCAGTGTGATACAGTCTAAGTATTGTGGGTAGAGAACTGTCTGGAAAACCTACAAGAGAAAAATTTAACCAGCCTGGATATTTAGGGAATATTCAGAGAGGACATGTCTGAACTGAATCATGAAAAAGATAAGTACATGCTGGCCGGGTATAGAAAAGAGGGGAAAAGCATTTCTGGCATTGTGAACAGCATGAGCATGAACCAAATAATTACATTTCATTGCAGATTTTTGTGTGCATAATAGTTAATAAACTGTTATTTCTAGAGCATAGATCCATGGTAAGATGTAAAGTTAGAGAGAGAGGCTGGGGCCAGATTGAGGAATCTTGATGCCATGATAAGGAGTTTGGATTTAGGTAAAGAGGAACCAATGGATTTTTTTTTAAGATTTATTTATTTATTGGAGCACCTGGGTGACTCATTCAGTTAGGCATCTGACTCTTGGTTTCAGTTCAGATGGTGATCTCACGGGTTGTAGGGGTTGAGCCCCTTGTTGGGCTCCTTGCTCAGTGGGGGATTTGCTTGAAAGATTCTCTCCCTCTGGGCGCCTGGGTGGCTCAGCGTGTTGAAGCCTCTACCTTCAGCTCAGGTCATGACCTCAGGGTCCTGGGATCAAGGCCCACATCGAGCTCCCTACTCAGCGGGGAGCCTGCTTCCTCCTCTCTCTCTGCCTGCCTCTCTGCCTACTTGTGATCTGATCTCTCTCTCTCTGTGTCAAATAAATAAAATCTTTAAAAAAAAAAGATTCTCTCCCTCTGCCCTTCTCCCTGCTCATTCTCTCTCTTTCTCAAAATAAAAGATAGATTTATTTTAGAGAGAGAGCGCATGTGCATGCAAGCACATGAGGGCAGGGGGAGTAGGAGAGAGAGATTCCCCAAGCAGACTCCCCACTGAGCCCAGAGCCTGATGCAGAGCCCAGTCCCATGACCCTGAGCCCATGACCCAAGCAGAAATCAAGAGCCAGATGCTCAACCAACAATATATATATATTTTTTTCTTTAGTATTTTTTTTTTTATTTTCCACATGCATGAGAGCGCACATGTGCTCGAGCTGGGGGAAGGGGCAGAGAGAGAAGCATGCTCCCAGATGAGCAGGGAGCCCATGCAGGACTCCATCCCAGGACCCTGTGATTGTGACCTGAGCCAAAGGCAGACACTTAACTGAGCCACCCAGGTGTCCCACCTACAGATACATACATATATTTTTTTCCACTTACAGATATTTTTATTTTTTTTATTTATTTATTTATTTATTTTTTTAAAGATTTTATTTATTTATTTCACAGAGGGAGAGAGATCACAAGGAGGCAGAGAGGCAGGCAGAGAGAGAGAGGGGGAAGCAGGCTCCCCGCTGAGCAGGGAGCCTGATGCGGGCCTCGATCCCAGGACCCTGAGATCATGACCTGAGCCGAAAGCAGAGGCTTTAACCCACTGAGCCACCCAGGCGCCCAGCCACTTACAGATATTTTTAACTGACATTGGGAGGATTGCTGTTTTATGAAGATGACTGATACAGTATAGAGGATAGTTTTGATGGTGGCCTTGCCTGAAGGCACAAAGACCAGTTGCAATTGTCCAGAGAGGTGATGAGAAAAAGGATGAGAGGAAGGAGCCAACTTAAAGAATGGTTTCTCCTTTCATAGATCCCCTTCCTGTGCAAATGGGTTACTTTATACAAAGATTTGACATGATTTGGCCTCATCACAAGAATTGCTGAGAGGGGGCACCTGGGTGGCTCAGTTGTTAGGCGTCTGCCTTCTTCTCAGGTCATGATCCCAGGTCCTGGGATTGAGGCCCACATCAGGCTCCTGCTCAGTAGGAGGGCTGCTTCTCCCTCTCCCACTCCCCCTGCTTGTGTTCCCTCTCCTGCTGTCTCTCTCTCTCTCTGTCAAATAAATAAAATCTTAAAAAAAAAAAATGCTGAGAGGATTTTAAGCTACCTTACTTTACTAAGGTATATGAGGATACAGATTACTTCTCTCTTATTCATGGTGACATTGCTAGCACCTAGAACAGTACTTGGTATTTTAGTTGGTGCTGAATGAATGAGTGAGAGAGTGAATCAGGGGCACCTGGGTAGCTCAGTGGGTTAAAGCCTCTGCTTTCGGCTCAGGTCATAATCTCAGAGTCCTGGGATCGAGTCCTACATCGGGCTTCCTGCTTGGCTGGGAAGCCTGCTTCCTCCTCTCTCTCTGCCTGCCTCTCTGCCTACTTGTGATCTCTTTCTCTCTGTCAAATAAATAAATAAAATCTTTAAAAAAAAAAAAAAAAGAAAGCACACAAGCAATGAAGCCATTTCCATTTAAAAAAAAAAGAGAGTGAATCATTTAATCCCATGAAGAGTTTAACAAAGACTTGGAAATGTTCTTTCTTGGAGACTGATCTTTTCCATAAAATGTTTCTTTGAGTTAAATCTTGCAGAGTAGAAAGGGGTTAGGGTGGGAAAGAGCATTTCAGGGAGAAGCAGCTACCATGAACAAAGGCATGGAGGCATAGAAGAGAATTGTGTGTGTGCTACAGATAACTTTTACCTTGTCATGTCTCTAGTCACTCCAGCAAACCTACTGTTCTCAGTACGTATAAATAGTAGTTGTGATGGGCTCTGGGAATTTTGTTTATAAGTTTCTATCCAGGGCGCCTGGGTGGCTCAGTCGGTTAAGCCACTGCCTTCGGCTCAGGTCATGATCCCAGGGTCCTGGGATCGAGTCCCACATCGGGCTCCCTGCTGGGCGGAGAGCCTGCTTCTCGCCCTCTGCCTGCTGCTCTGTGTACTTGTGCTCTCTGTCTGTCAAATAAATAGATAAAACCTTTAAGAAAAAAAAGTTTCGGGCGCCTGGGTGGCTCAGTAGGTTAAAGCCTCTGCCTTCAGCTCAGGTCATGATCTCAGGGTCCTGGGATCGAGGCCCGCATCAGGCTCCCTGCTCAGTGGGGAGCCTGCTTCCTCCTCTCTCTCTGCCTGCCTCTCTGCCTACTTGTGATCTGATCTCTCTCTGTGTCAAATAAATAAAATCTTTAAAAAAAAAAAAAAGAAAAAAAGAAAAAAAAAGTTTCTATCCATGGGTAGATGAGAATTAGGTATATAAAATATGTCCAAACTGGCAGAAAACTTTTATTCAGGTTCTTTAGGTCCATAGTCATGCCCTCTTTGAAGCTGTCTTTGAATCCCAGGCAGAATTTACTGCTTGCTGATCTGTGTTCATGTAACGTATTATGCCTGTTTCTGTTGTATTTTCTTATTTTCATATTTTATTTGACTAATGGCCCTGACTATGCCTTTAACAGTTCCCAGGGACTAGAATGTTTGAGGGATAATTGAGTGAATGGGGGTTTGTACCCCAGGTTAGCCACATGAAAGAAAAACTGTCAGCTTCTCTGTCCCTTTTCTTGTAGCTGTTTGTAGTGGATGTGCAGACAAGCCAGATCACCAAGATTCCCATTCTGAAGGACCGGGAGCCTGGAGGTGTGACCCAACAGGGCTGTGGCATCCATGCCATTGAGCTGAATCCCTCCAGAACTCTGTTGGCCACTGGAGGAGACAACCCCAACAGTCTTGCCATCTACCGGCTACCTACACTAGATCCTGTGTGTGTGGGTGATGTAAGTTTCCCCAATAACTGTAGTTAGAGGTAGCTTTGTTCTTAAGCAGAGCCTGGTAAGTAACATGGACCCTCCTCCTACATGCCCCCTGGGAAGGAATAGTTTCCTCTAAATTTCCGCTGACTACAAAAATATGGGGGTGAGGTGTGAGGGTAGAAAAACCAAAATGGGGACTGGACTCCCCACAGGGAGGTATACTGACAGAGAGCATGTGTTTGATAAAGGGGTGAGCAGCGTACTTTGGGGCCAGCAGCAGTGAGTTGGTGTTTTAATGCAGTGTCCATATCTCTCCCACTGCCCGTGGTCAGAGAGCAAAGTTTATTAAATCATTCAGCAACTATTTATTGAGCTTTTTATGTCCAGGTGTTGTTTTAGAACTGGGGACATGCAGTGAATAAAACAGATAAAGTTCCCACCTCTTGAAGCCTGGGTTCTAGTGGAGGGGGACATATAATCCAATACATATACCAATCAATATTTTCCAGCAGTATATCAGAGTGTGATAAGTGCCATGGAGAAGAGTAAAGGCAGATTAAAGGGATAGAGAGAGTGGTGGAGAATGCTATTTCAGAGGATGGTCAGGGAAGTCCTCATTGATATGAATGACATTTGAGTAGGGAGACATAGAGGAAGTGAGAGTGAGTGCAAGTCATGTTGATGTCTGGGAGGAGAAGAGATACAGACAGGAGGAACAGCAAAGAGATCGGGAATAGTTGTTGTACCAGGAAGCATAGAGAAGAGTGGTAGGATGAGGTTAGAGGGATTAGAGGTGGGTGATTATGTGTAGGAGCCCAAAATAAGACATCCAGAAGTAGAAGGCCAGAGCTGTGTGTCTGCCAGACATGTTTATTCCATGTAGGAGTGCTAGTTTAATTTCAGCCTTGAACTCCTCAAGACAGGAGTTAAAAATTGTGGCATCCTACCCTATGGGTAAAGATCATCAGAGATCAGAATTGTAATTTTTACAAAAATATTTTCAGTCAAACGGTAAGCTTTTAAAGAGTGTGACCTGTAATCCTTTTTTACTAATTTCTTTTTTTTTCTCCCCTCTCTCTATACTGGTCACTCCTCTCCAAGGATGGACACAAGGACTGGATCTTTTCCATTGCATGGATCAGTGATACTATGGCAGTGTCTGGTAAAATTGACCTTTTGTATGGAGTTTTGATGTGGCAGGGAGGGAGGGAGGCTAGAAGTTAAAAGGGGTAGTAGTGTGATTAGAATTACNATGGACACAAGGACTGGATCTTTTCCATTGCATGGATCAGTGATACTATGGCAGTGTCTGGTAAAATTGACCTTTTGTATGGAGTTTTGATGTGGCAGGGAGGGAGGGAGGCTAGAAGTTAAAAGGGGTAGTAGTGTGATTAGAATTACCCCAGTAAGGGGCACCTGGGTGGCTCAGATGGTTAATCGGCTCCCTTCCACTCAGGTCATGATTCCAGGGTCCTGGGATCAAGCCCCGCATTGGGCTTCCTGCTCAGCAGAGAGCCAGCTTCTCTCTCTCCCTCTGCCTGCTACTCTGCTTACTTGTGCTCTCTCTCTCTCTCTGTCAAATAAATAAATAAAATCTTTTAAAAAAAAGAAAGAGAAGGGCGCCTGGGTGGCTCAGTGGGTTAAAGCCTCTGCTTTTGGCTCAGGTCATGATCTCAGCGTCCTGGGATCGAGGCCCGCATCGGGCTCTCTGCTCAGCAGGGAGCCTGCTTCCTCCTCTCCCTGTCTCTCTGCCTGCCTCTCTGCCTACTTGTAATCTCTCTCTCTGTGT
>LNAC01000362.1:655148-680386 GCA_002007465.1 Ailurus styani | reverse complement strand
TGATCTCTCTCTCTCTCTCTCTGTGTCAAATAAATAAATAAAATCTTTAAAAAAAAAAAAGTTTTAAAAACTTGTGTAGTTTTGGGGCGCCTGGNCCAGCGGATGTACGGTACAGCAGGGTTAAAGCCTCTGCCTTCGGCTCAGGTCATGATCTCAGGGTCCTGGGATCGAGGCCCGCATCAGGCTCTCTGCTTGGCAGGGAGCCTGCTTCCTCCTCTCTCTCTGCCTGCCTCTCAGCTTACTTGTGATCTCTCTCTCTCTGTGTCAAATAAATAAATAAAATATTTTAAAAGAAAGAAAGAAAAACTCTTGTTTAAAAAAAATAAAAAATAAAAAGATAAAACTTGTGTAGTTTTATTTTTAATTTGCATAATAAAGGATGCATAGTTCTCCAGATATGTCCTTCTTTCTGGCCTTCTTTATTTTATTTATTTATTTTTTAAAGATTTTATTTATTTATTTATTTGACAGAGAGAGAGATCACAAGTAGGCAGAGAGGCAAGCAGAGAGAGAGGAGGAAGCAGGTGTCCGCTGAGCAGAGAGCCCGATGTGGGGCTCAATCCCAGGACCCTGGTATTATGACTTGAGCCGAAGGCAGAGGCTTAACCCACTGAGCCACCCAGGCACCCCGCTGGCCTTCTTTAGATTTCACATGTAATAAAACCTCTGGTTTGAATCCCTGCCCATAAGCCTTATGAAGCATTCAGAAGATTGGCAGTGTGGGAAGGGCACCTCCTAGTCTAAAGGAGAGTTGGCAAATAACTTTGTTGGAAAGGAATTTTATTTTATTTTTTTTAGGAATTTTATTTTTATTTCTTTTATCTATCTATCTATTTATTATATTTAAGTAGGCTCCATGCCCGGCCTGGAGCCCAGTGCAGGGCTTGAACTCAGGACCTTGTGATCAAGACCTGAGCTGAGATTAGGAGTGGGCGGTCAACCAACTGATCCACCCCGGTGCCCCTAGAAAGGAATTAAGCGCTTCATTATTGTGTGCTAAGGAAAACTATCTTTTTAAGTATTCATTTTATATAGAAGGGTCATTATTTTTTTAAGTACTCTCTGCACCCAACGTGGGGCTTGAACTCACAACCCCTGAGGTCAAGCGTGGCATGCTATACCAACTGAGCCAGCCAGGTGCCCCATACAGTCATTCCTTTTTTTTTTTTTTTTTAAAGATTTTATTTATTCATTTGACACAGAGAGAGAGAGATCACAAGTAGGCAGAGGCAGGCAGAGAGAGGACAGAGAAGGAAGCAGGCTCCCCGCTGAGCAGAGAGCCCGATGTGGGCCTCGATCCCAGGACCGTGGGATCATGACCTGAGCCGAAGGCAGCGGCTTTAACCCACTGAGCCACCCAGGCGCCCCATACAGTCATTCCTAACTTGGGGCTTATGGTCTCTGTAGACCCATGGAAAGCCTTCAAGAGGTTCATGAACCTCCCTGAAATTGAATGTACAATGTGGTGTTTGTATATTTTTCTAGAGAAAGGGGTCTTTAACATTCCTAGGTCTCTCAGAGGCATATAGTCAGAAAAGATTAAGCACCACTGATTTAAGGTGGAGGGTCCCAAACCCTACTGTCCAGCAGACATCACCTGTGCATGCATGCCCAAGTGACCTAAGCATTTGGCTTGGAAGATTACTGAGCTTTCTCAAACTATAGTACTCTCTTTTAAAAAATCTTATCAAAGGGCGCCTGGGTGGATCAGTCGTTAAGCATCTGCCTTCGGCTCAGGTTATGATCCCAGGGCTTGGGATTGAGCCCCATATCGGGCTCCCTGCTCAGCAGGAAGCCTGGTTCTCCCGCTCCCCCCTGCTTATGTTCCCTTTCTTCTTCCATCTCTGTCAAGTAAATAAGTAAAATCTTTAAAAAATAAATAAATATAAAATAAAAAATCTCATCAAAGGTTAAAGGTTATATTTTAGCTCCTATATCTTAGTTGAATCATTCCTCTTGTAGCTCTTAATGTATACTGTTCTGTTTTGCGGTGGGCCACCTGACCAAGCTTTAGCACATATGAGGATGATGTACAAAGAGCTAGACTAAGAAAGCACATCTTGGTTTCTGTAGCACTGTCCCATAGTGAGTTGGGTTATGTCTGACATCTGTGGTCTCCTTGCCCTGTAGGCTCACGTGATGGCTCTATGGGACTCTGGGAGGTTACAGACGATGTGTTGACCAAAAGTGATGCAAGGCACAATGTGTCGCGGGTCCCTGTTTATGCTCACATTACTCACAAGGCCTTAAAGGACATTCCCAAGGAGGACACAAACCCTGACAACTGCAAGGTCCGGGCTCTGGCCTTCAACAACAAGAACAAGGTATGAGCTTGCCAAAGAGGAAGCCTCTTTCTCTTGCTTCAGCTTCTTGGGCTTTATCTTGGCACTTGGCTTCTCCTTCCAAGTCAGTTCTTGCTAACATAGTTTAGTTCTGAGCCCATGGAGGATTGAAGGCTGAGGGTTGCCGGTAAGAAATTATAACAGATTATGAAACGCATCCCTTGCATTGAGCTCTGCAGTATTTCTCTGGAGGGTCCATCATTGTGGGTAAGCCGCTCAGAGTTACCCTAGGGCCACTCTGATTTGATTATCTCTCATTTGCACATGCCACAGGTGCTCTATTTTGGGTGTGATTTTCATACATACCTCTGAAAATGATTGCTGTTTTCTCTTTGGTATTCAGTTTCTTTTCATTCTTCACTGCCTCTTCTCAACCTGCCAGCAGGTCTTACCTAATCATTGAGTCAGATCTGAAACGGGATATTAAGTAGAATGTTGGGATGGGGACTCAGAGCCGAAAGAGAGGAAAAGCTCCCAAAATGTCAATCAGGCCACATTTTGAAGGGTAGTTCCCTTAGTCTCCTATCTCCTGGCCATAATTATAGCCTAGGGATAGATTTAGATTCTCCACTTATAGAAGCTCTCATACTGCCATTTATGAAACTGTCCTTCATGTGTGTGCTCTGCTGGAACTATCCAACAGGATGTCATAGGAATGATTGCATAGTAAGAGCTTTTGGAATCATGGGTGTTTATATTAGTGCTAGAACCCGGCTACCTTCTTGAGTTCTCCCAGAAAGCAACCTTGAATTAATATGCTGTCCAGGGCGCCTGGGTGGCTCAGTGGGTTAAAGCCTCTGCTTTCGGCTCAGGTCGTGATCTCAGGGTCCTGGGATCGAGGCCCGCATCAGGCTCCCTGCTTAGCGGGGAGTCTGCTTCCCCCTCTCTCTGTCTGCCTGCCTCTCTGCCTCCTTGTGATCTCTCTCCCTCTGTGAAATAAATAAATAAATCTTTAAAAAAAAAAATATGCTGTCCAGCTGCATTCCATAGAGTGAGATGATGGACTGACAATCCCTGGCCCCCCTGCTGGAATCATCAATGGATAAGAATGAATGAAGGACCCAACCTTCAGGGTCCTCTCCTGCTTACTACCATGTATTAGTTGCTACAGATTGAAATATAACCTGTTTTTCGGGCGCCTGGGTGGCTCAGTGGGTTAAAGCCTCTGCCTTCGGCTCAGGTCATGATCTCAGGGTCCTGGGATCGAGGCCGCATCCAGCTCTCTGCTCAGCAGGGAGCCTGCTTCCTCCTCTCTCTGCCTGCCTCTCTGCATACTTGTAATCTCTCTCTCTCTGTCAAATAAATAAATAAGAATTATGAAATATAACCTGTTTTTCATTGCTCTTGTAGGAATTGGGAGCAGTATCTCTGGATGGTTATTTTCATCTCTGGAAGGCTGAAAATACACTGACTAAGGTGTGATGAACATGACTTAGTGGTTTTACCTAAAAATTCACCTTTTGGTTAAAATACTTTTATTCTCCCTGAGCTTTTTCATTCTTGTCGAAATCACCAGTCACAGTAACATGGAATTCTGAGTCTAACATGCCTCTCTTAAAAGTCTTTTAAAGAGATCAGAGGGAGAGAATCTTTCACATTGCAAGGACTTGCTGAGAGACTTTTAACTAGCAGTCCTCCAGTCCGCAAGACATTTAAGTATTAGCTTATGGATTATTGGCCATTTAGCGTGTTGAAAGGGCAGGAAAACCTAGAAGTTAGAATCACCGGCAACTGAAAATCAATTAAACTAAGATAAACTGTCTCTGAAGTAATAGGTAATGAGAATGTTTACAATCTTTACAAGGAACTTTTGCATAAAGTCAGACTTACCTGTGCGTCCCTCCTCTTGTCCCAGAGGCCTTTACTGCTTATTACTTCTGTGATAGATTCTTTCTCAAGAGGAAGCAGAGTTCCAGGAATTACTGACTCCTTCATGTCAAGCAGCCTTTGAGCTCCACTGACCTTGCTTGGTTCCTTACATGCATTAGGCACCCACTAAAGATTGGCTGGAATCACAAGGATCTGGGGCTGAGTGTCATTAGCTGAGGTTGAGCCAGTCCTGTGAGTGTGCTTTTTGTGGTGTACAACTCCCATACAATTGGGAAGCTAGGTTGATCGTAGCCAGAAATGAGCCCCTTTATCTGAAGAACGGTGAGGAGGGTGGTAGCAGAGAGGGTCATGGCAGAGAACAGAGTATGACCTTGACTTTAGTGTCCTGAGGTTATCCCTGGAAATAACTCGTAGGTCTAGGCCTTTCTTCTGATTATTTAATTCCAGATTAATCTTTTTCCCTAATCAGTCCTTTTCATCACTGAGATATTATTGCATATTACAGTCACCCTCTTTCTTACTTAGTGGTGGAATAGGACATTATTTTTGTTTTTTGTCTCTGACTTTGTATGGCTCGTGTTTGAAGGAAGCCCCAGAACTGGGCATCTAACTAAGAACACTGGCCTGTAGTATGCTCTCTGTATTGCCATGGGTGCCTCACTCCTTTCTCTTGTTTCAGCTCCTCTCTACCAAACTACCATATTGCCGTGAGAATGTGTGCCTGGCCTATGGTAGTGAATGGTCAGTATATGCAGTGGGCTCCCAAGCTCATGTCTCCTTCCTGGATCCACGGCAGCCATCATACAACGTCAAGTCTGTTTGCTCCAGGGAGCGAGGCAGTGGTAAGAGTCCTGGTATGGCCCCTATTCAGCCAAAAGATGTTACAGAAGATGAGACCTTCCACCTTCAACAGCCTTAAAGATTTAAGGGTCATAATTGTTCAGGGGGAAGATGATGAGGGAACAGAAGGCTAGCTGAAGACAAAGAATAAGCCGACACCCTGCAACCTTCCCCCACCCCCCAACTCCTGGGTGGGACATGTGTTACATCCTTCTAGGGATCTTCCAACTAAATCTAAATACCTTGCTAGAGGGGAAAACAACCTTAACCTGACAGGTGGGTCCTCTTTAGCATTTGAAAGTTCTTTTGAAACCTCCCATTTCCTTACTTCCTCCAGCTCGGGAATCTATAATCAGCCACTCCTCAAGATCCCGGGGCAGCAGCTCTTTCTTCCCATGTGTCCCATCCCTGTGCTTCAGTAAACCACCATTTTGCACACACCCCCAAAAAAAGAAGAAAGAAAGAAAGAGAGAGAGAGAGAGAGAGAGAGAGAAAGAGAGAGAGAGAGAGAGAGAGAGAGAGAGAAAGAAAGAAAGAAAGAAAGAAGAAAGAAAGAGTCCCAGTGTGCCCCTGAGCCTTAGAGCTGCATTGCAAATGGGTTTTGACTTTCAGTTTCTATGTTGGTTTCCAAACAAGTATAGTGATCTTTATGAAACCTGGTGGAGGTATTTGGTGACAAAAGAAGGGAGCTTAAAAACCTGCAAATGGGGGCACCTAGGTGCCTCAATCATTAAGAGTCTGCCTTTGGCTCTGGTCATGCTCCCAGGGTCCTGGGATTGAGCGCCACATCGGGTTCCCAGCTCGGTGGGAAGCCTGTTTCCTCTCCCACTCCCCCTGCTTGTGTTCCCTCTCTCACTGTGTTTCTCTGTTAGATAAATAAATAAAATTTAAATAATAAAATTTAAAAACAAAAACCCTGCAAATGGTAGCAGAGCTTCAAGCCACCAGAGGCAAATTTGTGACCACATGAAACCTTTAGTGGAAAGCAATAGTCAGGATATTGGTGGTTTTTTCATATTCTTTCACAGATCTTGACTTTCTGTCCTTTGGTAGTTTTTTGATGGTGCCCTGTCTGAACTGTAAACTTTATTTATGCTAAGGGTTGATATGCAGTGAAGAGGAGTTTTATTGAAAGCCTGAGGAAACTTTTGAGGGTGGTGGATAGGTAGTGGATATATTTGTTGTTTTGATTGTGCTGGTAGTGTAGTGGCTGTATACATATGTTAAAACTTCAAATTGTATACTTTAAATATGTGCGGTGTATTGTTTGTCAGTTATACCTCAGTAAAACTGAAGAAGATACTTGGTTTAATTCTGGCCACTGGGAGTGAATTCAGCTTCACCCTCCCGTCTTATTTATTTATTTATTTATTTATTTATTTATTTATTTATTTATTTATGTATTTATGTATTTATGTATTTATTTGACACAGAGAGAGAGAGAGATTACAAGTAGGCAGACAGGCAGGCAGAGAGAGAGGAGGAAGCAGGCTCCCTGCTGAGCAGGGAGCCCGGTGCGGGCCTGGATCCCAGGACCCTGAGATCATGACCTGAGCCAAAGGCAGAGGCTTTAACCCACTGAGCCACCCAGGCACCCTTTTTTATTTATTTATTTTGAGAGAGCGCACAAGCAAGAGAGTGCAAGCAGGGGGAGCAGCAGAGGGGGAGGGAGAACCAGACTCCCCACTGAGCAGGGAGCTGGATGTGGGGCTCAGTTTTGGACCCCGAGAACGTGACCTGAGCTGAAGGCAGTCGCTCAACTGACTGAGCCACCGCGGTGCCCCAGCCCCCCATCTTTTAGAATATATTTTCTCTGAGAGGGAGGATTCTTTCTTTAACAAGGAATAGAAAGACTTAGGTTTGATTTGCCATCTTCTTTTTACCCAGAACCCTGTGGGAAGCAGGTGGGAAAAGGTAAGATTAGTGTTAACCCTATTTTATGGGTGAGGAGACTGAGACCCAGAGCAGTTATATAACGTGCTCAACATCATACAGATTGGTGGGAGAACAGCCATAGACTAGAATCCAGACCATTCAGGTTAACAAAATATATTTTCTTTATTTCACTGTTCACCGTCTCATGCAAAAAATGTGGCTATAATATCCTGGAAGTCCTAAAAGGCACACTATGGATTACAGTTTAGTCTCTTTCTTCAAAGTACTGTTTATTTTCATGCAGATACTGCAAAAGTGGCTTTTGTTTGGGGTTTGTTTTCAACTATAGTTAAGACACTCATGTTTCGGGCGCCTGGGTGGCTCAGTGGGTTAATGCCTCTGCTTTCGGCTCAGGTCATGATCTCAGGGTCCTGGGATCGAGGCCCGCATCGGGCTCCCTGCTCAGTGGGTAGCCTGCTTCCCCCTCTCTCTCTCTGCCTGCCTCTCTGCCTCCTTGTGATCTCTCTCCCTCTGTGAAATAAATAAATAAAATCTTTGAAAAAAAAAAAAAAAAAGACACTCATGTTTCAGTGCCCAGAGAATAATGTGTGCAGTGAGAGTTGTAAGGGGAAGAATAAATAGGCTTGGCTGAAATAATGTCTGCAATGAAAAGTTTTTAAGAGGGGCACCTGGCAGGCTCAGGCGGTGGAGCATCCAACTCTTGATCTCTGGGTTATAGGTTCAAGTTCCATGTTGGGTGTAGAGATTACTTAAAAATAAAATCTTGGGACGCCTGGGTGTCTCAGTTGGTTAAGCCTCTGCCTTCAGCTCAGGTCATGATCCCAGAGTCCTGGGATCGAGTCCCATATCGGGCTCCCTGCTCTGCGGAGAGCCTGCTTCTCCCTCTCCCTCTGCCTGCCGCTTTGCCTACTTGTGCTCTCTACCTCTTTCAAATAACTAAATAAAATCTTAAAAATAAATAAATAAATAAAAATAAAATAAAATCTTTAGGGGCACCTGGCTGGCTCAGTCGATGTAGCATGCAATTCTTGTTTTGGGATTGTGAGTTTGAGCCCCATGTTGGGTAGAGAGATTACTTAAAAATAAAAAAATCTTGGGGCGCCTGGGTGGCTTAGTGGGTTAAAGCCTCTGCCTTCGGCTCAGGTCATGATCTCAGGGTCCTGGGATCGAGCCCCAAGTTGGGCTCCCTGCTCAGCAGGAAGCCTACTTCTCTTTCTCCCACTCCCCCTGCTTGTGTTCCCTCTCTCACTGTGTCTCTGTCAAATAAATAAATAGATCTTTTTAAAAAATAATTTAAAAATTAAATGAAATATTTTTTTAAAGTAGGCTCCATTCCCAACATGGAGCCCAACGCAGGGCCTGAACTTACAACCCTGAGATTTAAGTAAGACCTGAACTGAGATCAAGAGTCTGATGCTTAACCGATTGAGCCACCCAGTCACTCCTAAAAAAAAAAATCTTAAAAAAAAAAAAAAGCTTTATGAGATTTTTGGTTACTATTACAGGAGTAGCTTTCATGCCTAATAAGGAAATGCTGATTCCACAGATATTATTGAGCCCCTCTAAGGTGCCAAGAGACATCTTTGTATCCCGTGCCCTTATTTGACCCTCAGATGCAATACCAGATAAAGACGTCTTGCATGGTAGTGGTTTTAGGTCAGATAGGAAGAAGTCCTTTTTAACATAATGATTTGTAAATTTGCAGATTATCCTGATTCAGTATAGGTTGGAAACATACTGAAGGAGAGTTTAGAGTTATGAAAGATGACTCCACAGGGAGTCTAGGGGAGGGAGGTTCTGGGTACACTTAGGGTCTTAGGCCAAAGGGATCTTAGGCATCATCAGGCCTCTGTCACTTCTCTAAGGCTTATGGAAGGGTTCCTGTTAGTGTATGAATGGGCGTTGTGCCACCGGAGTTCTCAGGCTTTCACATGAGCTATAGCTGCCATATAGACCTGGGAAAGGCACTGTCTGGTATTTGGAGGTGCCGTGTGAACTCAGAGCCAGAGAAATACAGGTTTGCAGACTGTCAGTGTGTGCTCTCCCTACTCACTTTTCTCTCTCTCAGGGATCCGGTCGGTGAGCTTTTATGAACACATCATCACTGTGGGCACAGGGCAGGGTTCCCTGCTGTTCTATGACATCCGAGCTCAGAGATTCCTGGAAGAGAGGCTCTCAGCTTGTTATGGGTCCAAGCCCAGACTAGCAGGGGAGAATCTGAAACTAACCACTGGCAAAGGCTGGCTGGTGAGTAAGCCCCTCCCTGACGTGGTTACTGAACAGTGACAGAAAAATTGTCTTCAGTCTACCCACCTGCTCCCACCCTCACTGATACATCAGCTACCCACATACTTTTTCAATGGTAAGAGGCACTCCTTAGAGCAGAGAAAGGCATTTCCCCCTACATGTCCGTGGGAAAACTGAAACCCAGTAAGATAAGCTAGTTGACTTGGGATTTCTCCCAGGTGATAATAGAGCAGGAAAGAGAAGGAGCCCCCTTCTCCCCACTGTGGCTGCCACTGAATTTACTAAAGAGTGTGGTTCCGTTGTCCTGAGACCTTTGGTTGGTATAGCAGTTGTTCGCCTGTTCAGTTCCTCCATAATGCTCATTTGGGAAAAATGAGGCTCCCATTTCCATGAGCACCAGTCACAGTCTCCTGACATCAGGTTAGATGCAGGACCCTCTCGAAGGCATTCCTGTCCCTTTCTGTCCTCTTCTCTGCCCTGTGGCCTATAGGTGCTCACAGAGTCTTGTTTTCTTCCCATAGAATCATGATGAAACCTGGAGGAATTACTTTTCGGACATTGATTTCTTCCCCAATGCTGTTTACACCCACTGCTACGACTCGTCCGGAACGAAACTCTTTGTGGCAGGAGGACCCCTCCCTTCAGGGCTCCATGGAAATTATGCTGGGCTCTGGAGTTAATGACAACTAACTCTCTCCCAAAATGCAGAGATTTACACTAACTTCCATCCTTAGTTTTCTTGTTTCTTTTGATTTTCTTCCAATTGTGTGAGGTCCTCATGTTAGTGGGAACAGGAGAGTTTGCCTATGGTTTAGGCACTTGATAGAAAGCTCTGTACAGAAATCTGAAGTGTTTTTTGTTGTTGGTTTTTTTCTTTTGCTTTTGGTAATCAGAATTTTACTATCTTTTTTCTTTCTGGCTTCTCAACCAAACATTGTTAATTCTTATTTTTTCTTTAAGTGACACACACTCTCCCCTTTTGCTTCTTTAGGCTGGCATACTCATTCTCACCCTTACTTCACTCTTGAGAGGTAGGGCTCCTTTATAATTATGTGGTTGCTGTCAGACTTTCTGTGAAAGTTTGGGGGCTGTGTGTGTCTGTGTCTGTGTGTGTCTGTGTGAGAGAGAACTTGGGTGCCTGCAAACACTGTGTGTCACTGAAATTACCTGGAATAAGAATTACTTGTAATTAAAATATTTATAAAAAAAAACACAACTGTATTCACAGAGTCAGCTTTGGGACTAGTCTTTATCTTGTTTTTTAAAAGTCTAACAGCACTGACTATAGGAAGTAAAAACATAGAAAAATAATCACCACCAGGAAAACCCTTTGAGTTAGATTGCAGGCTTCCTAGTGACACTCATCCCAGGACTCCGGAGTGATCCGTCCACTACCTAACTTCCCAACTTGGTGTTGCCCAGGTGAGAATACTTCTGTGTGTCATTTCCACTCTAACTTCCCATCTGCTTAGCCAGTGGCCACTCCCCTAAAACATCTCTATCTGGATGCAGTTCTGGAGGCTGCAGAAGGCTTGGTGGAACTTGGTAAAGAGAATCCCCATCCCAGCCTTCCTTTTCCTTCCTCAAACAAGACCTGATTTGGTATCTCAGGGGCCTGGAGCAGGGGGCCTTAAGTCTGCTAAGATTCACATACTCAGTCCCCTTGGCTTTGGGGAGAAACTTCTCCTTTGCCTTTCTTCTAATCTCCCCAATGGGTTTTGCTTTTCTTTTCTAAATTGGGTTCAGTCCAGGAGGGTGGGGGTAAGCAGGGGGTTTATCTGTGTGTAGCGAGTGCTTCATCTGTGGAATGTTCATTTTCTTATTACAGTGGGGCTGGGGTTGAAGCCACCTCTCCCACTCTGTTGGCTCAGCCCTGGGATGGTGGTGGGTCACCTATAGCCAGCAACATTGTGCATGTAAAAGCATCGATGTGACTAGTAATTTGTTCCTCCCTTGAACTGTGTTTAGTCTGAGGTTTTGAAACTTGCAGGCAACTGACTGACCGTGATGTCCAGTTATTCCTTGCTTTTTACGCCTCATGTTGCAGATAGCAGCTGTTCCCACCCACAGATTCCTCCTCCATTCTAAGCACATACTCTGCTTCTGTCAGCAGCCCATCCTGGGGAAAGGAAAAGTTGTATTTATTCCTGCACTCTAGTATCTAAATTGCTCTCCCAGTTATCCCGCTCTGCTCTGGGTCTAAGCGGGGAGAATGAAAAAAAGAGTGCCTTCTCCTTGATAATGGGGGCTGGTGGGGGAGACAGCAAGTCCACCCTATCTTGGTGATACACCAGGTGCACACCACAGGTTCTAGAACTCTCATCTTCTAACCTAGAGAAATAGGTGCTATAAACAGGGAATTAAATGCTGGATACTACAGATCTTTTAATTGTCTTAATTTTTTTTTCTATTAAACTACAGTCTGTAGATTTCTTAGTTCTCACAGAACTTCTATCATTTTAAACCAACTTATATATATATATATATATATATAAAAGATCTTAAGTAGGATGTTTTGTACTGTTGCCAGACCCTCTTCTGTGATGGGTAATATGTTTGATTGTTTGAGATTTTGTTTTTAAAAATGTAGCACTTTTTGCCAAGTTAAAAAAAAAATAAATATTATTCCAGTTGCAAAGTGGTTTGAGTGAGTATGTATAGCCAAGAGACAGCAAGAAAAAAGGCCCCAAATGACTGGTTGGAGGGTTACCTTGGCGGGCTAGGATTGCTTGGAGCAGAAGAGGAACAAGAGTTCCCTCAGAGTTAAAGACAGGTCAAGTGCAAAAACACAAACACTAAGACCTACTTGCTTCTGGTCCCCAGCCCTGGCCCAAGATCAGTTGCTCTGGGGTCCAGTGGAAGATGAATATTACCAGGCTGAAGAAGAACAAGAAGGCTGCTAGTCCTTGCTCTAAATGACTGGATTTGAGCAAGGTGACCAGCTCCTCTCACTCAAAAAGGGTTGGTTGGTGATAGGTTCTGTCTGCTTCAGTGGACAGTTCCCTGAGAATGACTGGAAGTGGCTGCACAGTGCCCAGGGAACAGGATATCTTTTTTTTTTTTTTTAAGTTGGCACCACAGCTCTTACCTGCCCTTTATAAGAGGAGGAAACAGTGACCATAGTGAGTGATGCTCTTCCCAGAGCTTGTTTGGGGCTGTAGCTGAGAGAGAGGCAGACTGCTGAATCATACCACCTTCCTCAGCCAATTCTGGCCCATCAGGACTGGGCCACAGAGCCAGGTAAGGCAGTACGTTCCTCTGTCACATGGTACTTGTTCCTTTTAGGCAAGCTAGATATAGCTGCCATTTGCCCTTGCCTTGGAGGCTGACTAGTTCAGAATGATTCATACAGGTATTTGCCTGTATGATCAAAGATCATAAAACAGGAAGGGGGAAGTAAATTGGTTGAAGCAATTAAGAGAGCTTCCTAGAGGAGAAGAGACTTTCCCAAAATGAGGTTTTTAGAATACCTGATCCACGGAATAGTGATGGGTATTTGCAGAATGTGCCATGGTCAAGTTATCTCGGAAATGCAGATTTAAACAAAAACATGTTTCTTTACTTCCCATCCTCAGGTTTTGGTTACTATGGGATAATGTTTATGGAATATGCTCAGAGAAAGGTGACAGGGGATATGGGGGCAACATGGCCAAGGCTGCTGTCCTCCAGGCAATCTTGGCCCTGCTCCTGTTTTCCAGCCAGACTTTACAGCAAAGTATGTATCTCACAGAAAAGCTTTGTGGACTTTGTAGGGTCCCTCCCTTTCCTGACAGCAGTCCCTATTCCCAGACCATGAAAGAACTAACTTCCTTGTTCTCCAGGCCAAATGCCTCATTCCAAAAGATCTATTGGCTCCTCCCATCGTCTTTGGATCCTTTTTTTTTTTTTAATATTTTATTTATGGGGCGCCTGGGTGGCTTAGTGGGTTAAAGCCTCTGCCTTCGGCTCAGGTCATGATCTCAGGGTCTTGGGGTCGAGCCCCACATTCCTCCTCTCTCTGCCTGCCTCTCTGCCTACTTGTGATCTCTCTCTGTGTCAGATAAATAAATAAAATCTTTTAAAATATATATATTTTATTTTAAATAAATAAAATCTTAAAAATATATATTTTTATTTTAAATAAAATCTTTTAAAATATATATATTATTTTAAATAAAATCTTTTAAAATATATATTTTTTATTTTAAATAAAAATCTTTAAAAATATATATTTTTTTTAATTTATTTGACAGAGAGATTACAAGTAGGCAGAGAGGCAGGCATAGAGAGGAGGAAGAAGGCTCCATGCTGAGCAGGGAGCCCGAGACTCGGGGCTCAATCCCAGGACCCTGAGATCATGACCTGAACCGAAGGCAAAGGCTTTAACCCACTGAGACACCCAGGCGCCCTTGGATCCTTTTATAGAAGTCTTTGGAAACTAATTCATGCTCTGGGTTCCCTACACTTACCACTCCAAGAGTTGATTAGTATTAATCTGGCCTTCAGTATTTCTAATAACTCTCAAGCTAGGCTTCTCTGACCCAGCTGCCACACAGAAAATAAAAAGTCAGGGTGTCAAGACCCTTGGCTTAGCATTGGGGTCAATTATAAGAGTCAGCCTATGACCCCAGTGTTTTTTCCTTTCCAGTTGGCTGATGGTTGGGAGTCAACAATGGATGGGGGTTGGGGAGGAATCACTCAATGTTACTTGCTATTAACCACATCTCATTTCATGCTAGTGTGCTGAGGTGGCTTGAAGTTTTGGAAGGGTAGAAACATAGGCTAAGTCTGGAACCACTGATGAAGACAAGAAAGTTTGGTTTCTTAGCTTGGTTCTAATCCAGAGAAACGTGAGAAATTTGTTTCTATGCTACCACTGAAGAGGTGTGAACCGAGCTGCTCCAGATGGGACTGTAAGCCCTTTCATGATTCAGCTCTCCCAAGACAGGGCTGTGAGCTGTCCTCTCAAATTCCCACTGGGTTGAGCCTCACATCTGAACACTCCTCTTGATTAGTGTGTAATTGCTGAAGTCAGAATTTTTAAAGGATAATAATACTCATTAACTGAGCTCAGAGTCACATGTTTACCACATTTCTTGTTCAGCACCATTCAGAGCTGTAATTAACATCCCTAGTGCTATGGACAGGAAGAAAACAAATGATCAACTTCAGTCTTAAAGAAAACAAACTTCCCTCACTTGTAGCTACTTGTTTCCTTAACTGGTGGCAGCCTAACCAGAGGACTGGAAATAATGAGGCTCCAGACTCAAGGCCATTTGCCCACTGCAGATAACACTGTGCTGGGTACCATGGCCTGTGGTGTGGGGGCAATGCACTGCTTATGTAAGAAACATCCTTCATCTTCACCACCACCACACTCTCTGCTCCTCTAGGCTCTTCTGCTAAAAACACAAGATTATTGCCCCAACCATCATGCTTAAGTTTCCCCCATTAGATCTTTTTTCCCCCACTATGGGAGAGGAGTAGTCTCACTGATTAGAGATACTGTTGATATGCCCCCAAGGGGGATCCGTGCCACCCCCCAAGTGCTGACCAACCTCTCAGGTAAGTGTGGACCAAAAAGGAAGGGTATGGGTTCTTTTCTAGTTCTACTGCAGCTGCTTATGGCCATGACTGAACAAGTCTTTTCCTCTCTTTAGATTGTTTTTTCATCTTCTACAATGAGGAGAAGGGTGGAGATTAGACATTAGATGATTTCGTGGGTTCTTAACATCCACAACAACTATTCTAGTGCAGCCAAGTCTAAGAAGAATAGGAAGCAATCCCTCTCCTCAAGCAGTTTGTCCTCAAAGCAGGTAAATATTATAGCAGGGCTTGTTAAATTTCTCATTTTCCTAGTGGCTTCCAATAAAACATTGAGAATTGTGGGTTGAATAGTGTCTCCCCAAAATTCAAGTCTACCTGGAACCTCAGAATATGGCCTTATTTGGAATTAGGGTCTTTGCAGATGTAACTAAGGTAAGAATCAAGATGAAATCATATTGGGACACCTGGGTGGCTCAGTGGGTTAAGCCTCTGCCTTTGGCTCAGGTCATGACCTCAGGGTCCTGGGATAGAGCCCCACATCAGGCTCTCTGCTCGGCGGGGAGCCTGCTTCCCCCTCTCCCTCTGCTTGCCTTTCTGCCCACTTGTGATCTCAATCTCTCTCTCAAATAAATAAATAAAATCTTAAAAAAAAGAAAAAAAAAGATGAGATCATATTGGGTTAGGGTAGGCCCTAACTGCAATGAGAGTGTCACTCTCTTGCATGCGTGCTCACTTTCTCTATCTCAAATAAATAAATCTTTAAAAAAAAAAAAAGATAGGAAAGGACATACAGGAATATACAAAAAAGACAATGTGAAGAGAAGCAGATTGGAGTGACATATCTCCAAGCAAAGGAACACCAGGAGCCACCAGAAGCTAGAAGAGGCAAGGAAAGATTCTCCCCTAGAGACTTGGAGAGGAACATGGCCATGCTAATGCTTTGATTCTGGACTTCTGGCCTCCAAAACTAAAAGAATGGATTTCTATTGCCTTAACACCACCAAATTTGTGGGAATTTTTTTTGACAGCCTTAGCAAACTAATAGAGGAGTACTCTGAGGAATTTTCAGATACCAATTTTTATAAAACCACATTTGAGATTTAAGAAAAATTTTTCTTTTGTGATAATACAAAGAACGGTACTCACATAAAAGTGCTAAGACGTGTAAAAGAAAAATGAAAGCCCAGAACCACACTTGAATTGATTTTGCCCGGAAAATCTGTTCTTTCTAGGGCCAAGGCAGTAATCCCCAAAATGCTCATACCTGGTTGTTTTTTCCAACCTATTTCAAACTGTCGATACTTTTAAACTTTTTTTTAACTTTTTACTCAAGGTCATCTTTTTTATTTACTTTTATTTTTATTTTATTATTTATTTGACACAGAGAGAGAGATCACAAGTAGACAGAGAGGCAGGCAGAGAGAGAGAGGGGGAAGCAGGCTCCCCGCCGAGCAGGGAGCCCAATGCGGGCCTCGATCCCAGGACCCTGAGATCATGACCTGAGCCGAAGGCAGAGGCTTTAACCCACTGAGCCACCCAGGAGCCCTCAAGGTCATCTTTTCACAGTGCATATTGTACAGTCAGGATGCTTTCCCATCCTGACTTTATTGGCCAGTAACACATACAGCTATCTGCACTCCCCCTTGATTGCAGAAGATAGTAGATCTAAGGCCTGTCGTACCTGAATTTGCTCTAGTGTAAGATCTGCCTTGTGCCTGCTTGTGCAGACCTGGTTACTAGCCAGAGTGTGAGAAAGATCCTCAAGGATCAAGGATGCATACATGAGTCAAGGATGCATGAGTCAAGAATGGAGGATGCATGAGTCATTAGATAAAGTTGGCATTGACTTTATTGTTTCTAGGCTACTGGTTAATTTAACTGGTGGCTATGGTCTTTATTAGGAACCCTTAGCCTACCGAAATGGATTTATTGTGTTGAAAATCATTGATTATATCCATTGACCTAGTAGTTTCACTTCTGGGAATTTTAGGAAATGTTCTAGGCAAGCATGCAAAGATAGATGTATAAAGGGCGCCTGGGTGGCTCAGTGGGTTAAAGCCTCTGCTTTCGGCTCAGGTCATGATCTCAGGGTCCTGGGATCGAGGCCCGCATCAGGCTCTCTGCTCGGCAGGGAGCCTGCTTCCTCCTCTCTCTGCCTGCCTCTCTGCCTACTTGTGATCTGATCTCTCTCTCTGTGTCAAATAAATAAATAAAATCTTAAAAAAAAATGTATAAAGATGGTTTGTCATAGCATTAATTACAAAAACAAACAAAAATACCTGGAAGTATCCTAAGTCTATTAATAAGGAAATGGTTAAATGAAAATTTAAAAGAAAAAGGAAAAGAAAAAGTAAAGTATTCGCAGGTCATTAAGTGCCTGGGTGACTCAGTCAGTTAAGCATCCAACTCTTTCTCTCTTTTTTTTTAAGATTTATTTATTTGAGAGAGAGAGAGAAGGCATACACATGTGAGCAGAGGAAGGGGCAGAGTGAGAGAGAGAGAATCTCAAGCAGATTCCTCAGCAAGCAGGGAGCTCAATGTAGGGCTCAACCCCACAACCATAAGATAATGACCTAAGCCAAAATCAAGAGTTGGTCATTTAAGGGACTGAGCCATCCAGGCACCCCAAGTATCCAACTCTTGATCTCAGCTCAGGTCTTTAACTCAGGGTTGTGAGTTAAAGCCCCATGTGGGGCTCACACTGGGTGTGGAGCCTGCTTGAAACATTTGCAGGTTGGAATGCTTGGGTTGCTCAGTCGGCTAGGCACCTGCCTTCAGCTCAGGTTGTGGTCCTGGGGTCCTGGGATCGAGTCCTGCATAGACTCCATGCTCCATGGTCAGCGGGGAGCCTGCTTCTCCCTCTGGCTGCTGCTCCCCCTGCTTGTGCTTGCTCTCTGACAAATAAATAAATCTTAAAAAAATTTTGTTTGCAGGTCAATCTCATCAGAAAAAGACCACCAGATATTATGTGCCTCCTGATGGGTTGCAATAGGAAGGTTTTTTTTTTTTTTAGGATTACATTTTAAGTAATCTCTATACCCAATATGGGGCTTGAACCTATGACCCTGAGATCAAGAGTCACCTGCTCCACCAGCTGAGCTAGCCAGGTACCCCTATGATAGGAAGTTAACAGCAGTACTTAAGAAGTGTTCCTGCCAGAAAACCAAACTTGATCTAAACAAGAACAGATCTATCAGTTCTAAGAAAATACAATGGCTAGAGGAACATATTAATGGTATAATGGGGATGCAAACAATCAAATCCAGGATGTAGGGAAAATGACCTGTTTTTTTGTAACAAACAGCAAGAAGAAAGACAACTGTAATAGATTAAGGGAGACTTGAGACAGACATCAAGCAAATGTAATGCACGGTGGTGTTTACATCCTGATTCCAAACAATGCAAAACAGTGCTACTGTAAAAAAGAAAATTAATACTGACTGGATATTAGGTAATAATAATGATTGTTGGGGCACCTGGCTAGCTCAATAGGTACTGCTAGCATGCAACTCTTTTTTTTTTTTTTTTTTTGACACACAGAGAGAGATCACAAGTAAGCAGAGAGGCAGGTAGAGAAGGCAGGCTCCCCGCTGAGCAGAGAGACCGATGTGGGCCTAGATCCCAGGACCCTGAGATCATGACCTGAGCCGAAAGCAGAGGCTTTAACCCACTGAGCCACCCAGGCGCCCAGCATGCAACTCTTGATCTCGAGGTGGTGAGTTCAAGCCCCATGTTGGGCATGGAGATTACTTAAAAAAACAAACAAACAAACAAACAAAAAACTTTTTAAAAGTAATGGTTGTTGGCCTTTTCTGGGTATAACAATGATATAGTGGTTATGTTTTTATTCAATCATTCATTCACTCACTCACCTGGTTGGCTCAGTCCATAAAACATGCGACTCTTGATTTCAAGGTCATGAGTTTGAGCCCCGCTTTAGACATAGAGCCTACTTAAAATAAGACAAAACAAAAACCTAAAACAAAAATTCCTCACTTCTCTGTCCTTTGGTATGAACTTTCTGCTTAAACCAGCTAGCTCATTCATTCTCTCAATTCACAGGGCACTTTCCTTGTCAAATTGCTCTCAATCAAAAAAATTACAACTGGGGCACCTGGGTGGCTCAGTGGGTTAAAGCCTCTGCCTTGGGTTCAGGTCAGGTCTCAGGGTCCTGGGATCCAGTCCCGAGTCTCGGGCTCCCTGCTCAGGATGGAGCCTGCTTCCTCCTCTCTCTCTGCTTGCCTCTCTGCCTACTTGTAATCTCTCTGTCAAATAAATAAACAAAATCTTTAAAACAAAAATTACAACAAACTCCTGTCAAAATCCTTCAAGCTCATCTTCTGGAAAATCTTCCATGATCACACTTCTTCATAGGGATCCTTGCTTTTTGGGGTCTTTCCAAGCACAGGCAAATACAGGATTTTCCTGAGACCCAGAAACTTCTGGGTGACTGGGTAAATTCTTCCTTGGGCCAATGAATCCACCATCCACCCAGTAGAGGGAGCCAGAACTTAGTTCCCAAACTCTGGAGTTTATTTATGAATAGATTATTTACAAAAAAATATACATGGGCTCCTGGGTGGCTCAGTCGGTTAAGCGGCTGCCTTCAGCTCAGGATCGAGTCCAGCATCAGGCTCTCTGCTCGGCGGAGAGCCAGCTTCTCTCTCTCCCCTCTGCCTGCCACTCTGCCTACTTGTGCTCTCTATCTCCTTGTCAAATAAATAAATAAAAATCTTTAAAAAAAAAAAAAGATATACACAACTTCTCAAAAATAGCTATATGTGTGTGCATGCTTATGTGACTTTTTTTTTTTTTAAGTTTTTATTTATTTATTTGACAGAGAGAGCACAGGCAGAGGGAGAACCAGGATCCCGGCTGAGCGGAGAGCCTGATGCCAGGCTTGATCCCAGGATCTGGAATCGAGGTCTGGGTGGAAGGCAGATGCTCAACTGACTGAGCTCGCCAGGTACGCCTAATATGTGGTTTAAAGTTAGGGCGCCTGGGTGGCTCAGTGGGTTAAAGCCTCTGCCTTCGGCTCAGGTCATGATCCCAGGGTTCTGGAATCGAGGCCCGCATCAGGCTCTCTGCTCTGCGGGGAGCCTGCTTCCTCCTCTCTCTCTCTGCCTGCCTCTCTGCCTACTTGTAATCTGTCAAATAAATAAATAAAATCTTTAAAAATAAATAAATAAAGTTAGGTAGGAGACAGCTTGGAGAAAGTGCTGGATCTGAGGTTGCTGTTCTTAGTTAAATCCTGTCTCTAATGATTAACCAGCTTGTTGGCTGTAAGCTGTTTGAATCTCCCTGGGATGATTGTGAACTTCAGTGATAAGGGATGTGAAGGTTCTTTGAAACAGCGCAACTATAAAGCATTCCCATGGCTCCCAATAGCCTGAGCCATCTGTTGAGATTTCACGGTCCCAGGGATATGGCAGATCTCCCGCACTTAAGCTCAGTCCAAGTAATTGTGATTATGGGGCAGCCAGGAGCAGGGGGACAAGCTGGTGTTCACTTTGACAAAAGGCTTCAAGTCCTCAAGCATCCTGCCAGGCTTTTACCTAAGCAGGAACCATGAACCTCCATATCCCCCCTGGTTGCAGCCTCCCCTTTAACCAGAGAGGTAAGAGGCTTAGCCAGACTGCCCACGCTGAAGTAAGAATCCATGCGTGGCCCTTCCCCCAAGACATGGGGGCGCCTAAGCAATGCTGGAGAGAGCTCTGGGCTCTCTGAGACACTGAGAGGCAGCTTCTCAGATAACACTATGGACTCTGCTGAGCTGAGCTGGGAGAATTGGAGAAAGATTTTGGTACTCGTACTTTTCATACTCCTACTTCTGCCACTGCTGACCAGGGTTAGGGAGTGACCACCATCAGCTTTGCCCCACTGGGCAACTACAGGTCCAGGATGGGTCCACCTGTGTTTGGAGTAGGTGCTGCTTTGTGTTTTTCCTGAGTTCTTCCCCCATCCCAGTTCTCGCCTACTGCGGCTGGCTGCGGCTACAGTTAGGGACAGTAAGTTTCTGCAGGGGGTATTCCTCAGCAGGGCGGGTTTGGGCCTGCCGGAACTGGTTTAACTGGCTTCTGAGAGTCTTGACTCCACCCCAGACTCTTTTAGCTTCACAGAAGAGGGTTGGAGGTGGGGGGGGGGGAGGAAGGCACAAGATATAGCCAAAGGGAACCATGAAGGCAGGAAATCCCTGGACAGGTAACTTTACTCTGAGGAGAGGGTCCCCCAGGCTACCCTGAGGTTCCACCAACCTGTCACCTTACAGGTCCGAAAACAGAGACTCCAGCCTCTCCTACAGTTTGCATCACTTCTGATTCTCCAAGAAGTTGTGCTCTTAGAGAAGTCTTCCATGTCCATCACCATTGCACAGCCCTCTAGGAGCAGTCATCTATGGTCAGGACTCACTCTCTGTAAGACTAGACTCAGGCTCTTAAAGTCAGGAACTGAGCTGCATTTTTTTTTTAATTTTATGTATTAATTTGAGAGAGAAATTACAAGCGGGTGGGCAGAGGGAGAAGGAGAAGCAGACTCCTCACTGAGCAAGGAGCCCAACTTGGAGCTTTCTTGACTCCTGTTTTATCTTATGTTCTGGTGGTTTGCTGTGTTGCACACTTTCAGGCCAAATTAAGGGGGCATAAACAGCATTGTTTTAGAAATTCCAGGGACACCTGGGTGGCTCATTCAGTTAAGTGTCTGCCTTTGGCTCAGGTCATGATCCCAGGGTCCTGGTATCAAGTCCCAGGTGGGGACTCCTTGCTCAGCAGGGAGCCTGCTTCTCCCTCTGCCTGCTGCTCCCCCTTCTTGTGCACTCTCTGTCTCTCCCTGACAAATAAATAAATAAAATCTTTAAAAAAAGAAAAAGAAAGAAAGGAAAGAAAAGAAAAATAAATTCCAGTAAATAAAATGAGAGGTATGCTTTCCTTATACCCCTCAAGATCTGCTTTCTGCACTCCTCAGTGCTTCTGTCTGGTCTCTTAGTAACAGCGTTCCTTATCCCTAGCTTTTGATTATGTTTAGCCAATGGAGACGAGGAAGGAGAGGGATGTGAGAGTGTTTATTCTCCATCATATAGTCCACCTTCCTAAAAGCAGGGTCCCTGCAGACCCCTGTCAGGTATCCCTTTCCATATACTCTGCTCCCTCCTTGTCTCTTCAAATCCAGCAGTGATCATGTTTTCCCACGGTCACTAGCCCTTGGGTACTGCACCATCTCTTGTTGCCTTTCCTTTGTTAAACTCTCTTCAGAAAACAAAACAAAAACAAAACCTTCTCTTCAGTTATCCCTTTCTTGTTGGAACCTGAAAAGAAGGGATACCACAAAGATAAATGAATCACCACCTAACCTAGCTCTGTCACTTGTCCATGGGACCTTGACAAGTAACCCAACCTTTCTGAGCCTCAGTTTCCTCGTATATGAAATACTACCGGGAGGGACATCTGGGTGGCTCCGTCAGTTAGGTGTCTGCCTTTGGCTAGGGTCGTGATCCCAAGTCCTGGCACTGAGTCCCATCGGGCTTCTTTTTTTTTTTTTTAAAGATTTTATTTATTTATTTGACAGAGAGAGATTACAAGTAGGCAGAGAGGCAGGCAGAGAAGGAAGCAGGCTCCCCGCTGAGCAGAGAGCCCGATGCGGGCCTCGATCCCAGGACGCTGAGATCATGACCTGAGCCGAAAGCAGAGGCTTTAACCCACTGAGCCACCCAGGCGCCCAACCCATCGGGCTTCTTGTTCAGTGGGGAGCCTACTTCTCCCTCTGCCTGCCTCTCTCTCTCTCTCTTTCTCTCTGACAAATAAATAAATTTAATCTTCAAATACTACAGGTTGTAGAGAGGTGCTTTGAGGTCACTTTCAGCTCTCTGAATCTTTGGTTCTAAGATGATAAGTGTAGCTACAGAATTCAACCAGGAAAACATGGACCTGAATGGATAATTATGTAGAATTATTGTATTGAGCATTTGGGTATAGGGGTTAAGAGGTTACCCCAGACTTAGGAGTTGGTAGGGAAAAAGGCAAGAAATGCCTCTATCTATGTGTTTTAAACAGTCTTTCAAGAAATTCTCTAGAGTTACGGTAGGAATCAGCTTTTATTTTATCTTTAGCTCTATTTGTATTTGTCTTCTTTTGTTAGGAAATGTAGGAAAGGGGTGCCTTGGTGGCTCCGTTAGTTAAGTGTCTGACTCTTTTTTTTTTTTTAAGATTTTTTTTATTTATTTACTTGACAGACAGAGAGAGAGAGAGATCACAAGTAGGCAGAGAGGCAGGCAGAGAGAGAGGAGGAAGCAGGCCCTCCACCAACCAGAGAGCCTGATGCAGGGCTCGATCCCAGGACCCTGAGATTATGACCTGAGCTAAAGGCAGAGGCTTTAACCCACTGAGCCACCCAGGTGCCCCAAGTGTCCAACTCTTGATTTTGACTCTGGTCATGATCTCGGTTGGGATTGAGCCCCACATGGGGCTCTGCGCTCAACATGGAGTCAGCTTGAGATTCTCTCTCCCTCTCCCTCTGCCCCTTCCCCCTTCATGCCATCTCTCTCTCAAAATAAATTAACTCGTTTGTTTAAAATTTTAAAAAAGATTTTATTTATTTATTTGACAGAGACACAGTGAGAGAGGGAACACAAGCAGGGGGAGTGGGAGAGGGAGAAGCAGGCTTCCCACCAAGCAGGGAGCCTGATGTGGGGCTCAGTCCCAGGACCCTGGGATCATGACCTGAGCCAAAAGCAGATGCTTAATGACTGAGTCACCCAGGTGCCCCTAAATAAAGTCTTTAGCCAGGGAGAGGGGAAGAGTGCTCCCTTTGGCAGCATATACACTAAAATGGGAATGGTACAGAGAAGATTAGCATGGCCCCTGCGCAAGGACGACCCCCAAATTCACGAAGCATTCCATATTTTTTTAAAGGAAAATGTAGAAAAATTTTCTCCTAGTGCTTTTTTCTCAATTCCTCTATTTCTTTTAATCTATTACTATATATCTAGTCTCTCTCTGTATTTGTTTTCTTCTTTTTATTTCTGTTTCTTTCCATTAAAACAAAGAAAGAAAAAAATAAATAAAAAGACATTTCCCTCAGCATCTCCTTAGCAGGCGAGAATCAGGAAGTTCTTAAACAAAGGCATCCAGCAGGCAAAGAAATGAGACAGCCAGAACTGACCGGCACCTGGAGCTGCCAGTAAGAGTGAAGAAGTCCCAGATGCTGGAAACTTTGGCCCTGAAGAAGTTTTCCCAGGCTGAGACCAAGGCTGACCATTAACCTTAACTCTACACATCGGGCTGAATGTGTATTTTGTGTTTGTTTTTTTTTTAAAGATTTTATTTATTTATTTATTTGACACAGAGAGAGAGAGAGAGATTACAAGTAGGCAGACAGGCAGGCAGAGAGAGAGAGGAGGAAGCAGGCTCCTTGCTGGGCAGGGAGCCCGATGCGGGCCTCGATCCCAGGACCCTGAGATCATGACCTGAGCCGAAGGCAGAGGCTTTAACCCACTGAGCCACCCAGGCGCCCTGAATGTGTATTTTGGACAGAATTCACCTGGCTGTCTTTTGCACCACTCAGGTGCCTTACACCTGTGATTTCAAGAAAAGTTGCTTAAAAACCAGATGGGACGCCTAGATGGCTCCGTTGGTTAGGCGTCTGTCTTTGGCTTGGGTCATGGTCCGGGGGTCCTGGGACTGAGCCCTGCAACAGGCTCTCTGCTCAGTGGGGAGCCTGTTCCTCTCTTTCCCTCTGCTCCTCCACCCCACTCATGGGCACTCTCTCTCTCTCTCTCTCTCTCTCTCTCTCTGACTCTGTTTCAAGTAAATAAAATCTTGAAACAAAACGAAAACAAAAAAACAGAAAGAGAGTCTGAGATTTCTCTTTAACTAGAGCCATAGATGGGCCTAAGATTTCTAGAGCTGAAAGGACTTCAAAGATTATATATAATAAACCTCTTTGTTTTACACATAAAGCAGCTAAGATCCAGAGAGAGGAAAGGTTTTGCCCAAAGTCACACAAATAAATTAACAGCAGAGCTAATAACAGTTCAAAGGTATGTAATGTTGGGCTCTGCTCTGAGTGCTTTTCACATATCAATGCATTAAGTTTTCACAACAACCCTCTGGAGGAAGCATTAGTNTTTTTTTTTTTTTTAAAGATTTTATTTATTTATTTCACAGCGGGAGAGAGATCACAAGGAGGCAGAGAGGCAGGCAGAGAGAGAGGGGGAAGCAGGCTCCCTGCTGAGCAGAGAGCCCGATGCGGGCCTCGATCCCAGGACCTGAGATCATGACCTGAGCCGAAAGCAGAGGCTTTAACCCACTGAGCCACCCAGGCGCCCAGTTATTACCATTTCATTTACAGATGAGGAAACTGAGGCTCACTGGGCAAAGAAACTTGCCTGCACTGGAATCTGTTTTCTCCATTACCTCACTTTATCACCACCAGGATTATGTTGTAACTTGATGTAGCTTGATGTGTCCTGTAACTTGAAATAGGTATGGTGGGACTATTTATGTCACAAAAATCAGCAAATTCTACATATCAGGGCTTATTTTCTTTCTTTCTTTCTTTTTTTTT
>LNAC01000362.1:637822-652512 GCA_002007465.1 Ailurus styani | reverse complement strand
GATCCCAGGACCCTGAGATCATGACCTGAGCCAAAAGCAGAGGCTTAAAGCCACTGAGCCACCCAGGCGCCCAGGAATAAGCTTCTGACTCTTGATTTTGGCTCAGGTCATGATCTCAGGGTCCTGGGATCAAGCCCCAAATTGGACCCCATGCTCAGGGGCCCCAATATTACATAAATATATTTAAAATAGGGGCGCCTGGGTGGCTCAGTTGGGTAGGCCTCTAGGCCTCTGCCTTCAGCTTGGGTCATGATCCCAGCGTCCTGGGAGTGTCCTGCTCAGCAGGGAGACTGCTTCTCCCTCTCCCATTCCCTCTGCTTGTGCTCACTCTCTCTCTCTCTTTCTCTGTGAAATAACTAAATTATTTTAAAGTATTTTAATTATTTTAATTAAATAATTATTAATTTAATTATTAAATTAAAATTTAAAATAAAAATAAAAATTTTTAAATAAATTATTTAAGAATAAACTATGTATATGAATAAATGATATATAAAATATATAAGTATATAAAATGTATATATTATATATATAGTGTCTATAATATATAAAATAAATAAAATTTATCAACTCCACTCTGTCTCCATGGTCCAAGCCACATCCTCTCACCTGACTGGTCTCCAGCTTCCTCACATTCACATGCTCTCCCCCTACAGTCTGTTCTCATAGCTGCCTGAGTGATCTTTTAAAAATGTGAAGTTCAAGGGCACCTGTGTGGCTCAGTCAGTTAAGCTTCTGACTCTTGATTTCGGTTCAGGTCATGATCTCAGGGTAATAAGATGGAGCCTGCTTAGAATTCTCTCTCCTTCTCCCTTTGCCCCTCCCCCACTCACATGTGCTCGCTCACTCTCTTAAAAAAAAAAGGAAAGTTCAGGTCATGAAACAACTGGAAACTCTCCAATGCTTATTGTCTCTTAGAATAAAACTGACCTCAAAGTCTCTACTACTGGCCTACAAGATCCTCTCTACCTTTTGGATCTCAATCTACTCCTTTTCACTGGCTAACCAGACTCTTGCTATTTCCCTGAACACACAAACACATTCCTATCTCACAGCCTTAAGACACTCTGCATGTGGCTCACTCAGTTCATTCAGGTTTCTGCCCAGTTGCTATCTTCTTTTTTTTTTTTTTAAAGATTTATTTATTTATTTATTTCACAGAGGGAGAGAGATCACAAGGAGGCAGAGAGGCAGGCAGAGAGAGAGGGGGGAAGCAGGCTCCCCGCCGAGCAGGGAGCCCGATGAGGGCCTCCATCCCAGGACCCTGAGATCATGACCTGAGCCAAAAGCAGAGGCTTTAACCCATTGAGCCACCCAGGTGCCCCAGTTGCTATCTTCTTACAAATATCTTCCCTGACTGTCCATGCAAAATAACATATCCTTCTGACGCTCTGACCCCAGACTGCTTTATTTATTTATTTATTTTTAAAGATTTTATTTTATTTTTTTAAGATTTTTTTTTAACTTTGATATATAGAGAGAGAGATCACAAGTAGGCAGAGAGGCAGGCAGAGAGAGANTTGGAGTCATTCTTAACTCATCTTTTTCTCTCACAGCCCACCTCCAAACCATCAGCATTTCCTGTCAGGTAGATTTCAAAATATATTTAAAATCTAACTGCACCCCTGCTGGGGTGCCTGGGTGGCTTAGTCGTTAAGTGTCTGCCTTTGGCTCAGTCCCTGATCCCAGGATCCTGCGATTGAGCCCTGCATCAGGCTCCCTGCTCTGCGGAAAGCCTGTTTCTCCCTCTCCCATTCCCCCTGCTTCTGTTCCTGCTCTCGGTATCTCTCTCTGTGTCAAATAAATAAATAAAATCTTAAAAAAAATCTAACTGATATATATATATATATATATATATATATATATATATATATATAATCAGAATAAGCTTCTTTTTTTTTAAAGATTTTATTTATTTATTTCACAGAGGGAGAGAGATCACAAGGAGGCAGAGAGGCAGGCAGAGAGAGAGGGGGGAAGCAGGCTCCCCGCCGAGCAGGGAGCCCGATGAGGGCCTCCATCCCAGGACCCTGAGATCATGACCTGAGCCAAAAGCAGAGGCTTTAACCCATTGAGCCACCCAGGTGCCCCAGTTGCTATCTTCTTACAAATATCTTCCCTGACTGTCCATGCAAAATAACATATCCTTCTGACGCTCTGACCCCAGACTGCTTTATTTATTTATTTATTTTTAAAGATTTTATTTTATTTTTTTAAGATTTTTTTTTAACTTTGATATATAGAGAGAGAGATCACAAGTAGGCAGAGAGGCAGGCAGAGAGAGAGGAGGAAGCAGGCTCCCCGCTGAGCAGAGAGCCCTACTCGGGCCTAGATCCCAGGACCCTGGGATCATGACCTGAGCCGAAGACAGACACTTAAGCAGCTGAACCATCCAGGCACCCCCCAAACTGCTTTATGATTTTTTCCTAGTCCTTAACAGCTCACATTATATTATGTTTATTTATTGTCTTTTTCTTCCAGTGGTTGTGCTGTTAAAATGTTTAGCAACCAGCTCTCTGAAAAGTATGAATGCATAGATATACATACAATATATTTATAAATTTCACTGATATAAAGATATATACAACACAATTTGTAAATAATCGCAAAACATACTCTTTATTGTAAATTCCATATTTTCACTGAATGCTTTTGTTGTTATATGCCAAATTCTTGTAACCATAGCCAATCTGTCTCTGCAACTAATAAGTGTAGTTCCAACATAAATGTGGCTGAGATTTTCACTTACAGGTGGACTGTTTTCCAACACCACCAAGCAGTTCTCTAATTTTCAGGTGTACACAGATTGGGTATCCTACAATTTAACTCAACTTTAACACTATCTACCTGTGTCAGTCCCACAAGACTGCCCCGACTTCAGATGCCAACTGCAAGTCCAGGTTGTCACCTCTGCTTTTGACTGACCTGCTGTAAAGGGGAGGTTCCCAGGACCTCTTCCTTGGGTTCAGTCATCTGTTAGAACAGCTCACAAAGCTAAGGGACACGTTTACTTGCATTTATCAGGTCATTATAAAGGATGTTTTATTCATTTTTTAAAAAGATTTTTATTTATTTATTTGACAGAGAGAGAGAGAGATCACAAGTAGGCAGAGAGGCAGGCAGAGAGAGAGAGGAGGAAGCAGGCTCCCTGCAGCAGAGAGCCCGATGTGGGGCTCGATCCCAGGACCCTGAGACCATGACCTGAGCTGAAGGCAGAGGCTTAAACCACTGAGTCACCCAGGTGCCCATAAAGGATGTTTTAAAGGATACAGATGAATAGGCAGATGAAGAGGTAGACAGGGCGAGGTCCAGAAGGGTCCTTGAGTACATGAGTGGAATTGGAGTGCGCTACCTTTCCTGGCAGGTGGATGAAGCTCATCAAATCTTCCCTTTGGCCCTCTGGTCGGTGGTTGGAGCTGAAAGTTCCAACCCTCTCATCACTGGGTCTTTCTAGTAACCAGCCCCATCCTGAGGCTATTTAATGACCCCACCCTAACTCACCATTAGCATAAACTCGGTTGAAAGAAGACTTGGGATGTCTGTCTGGCTCAGTCGATTAGGCGGCTGACTTCGGCTCAGAGTATGATCCCAGGAGGATCAAGTCCCACTTTGGGCTTCTTGGAGAGCGGGGAGCCTGCTTTGCCCTCTGCCTGCTGCTCCCCCTGCTTGTGCTCTCTCTGACAAATAAATAAATAAAATCTTTAAAAGAGAAAGAGAGAGAGAGAGGGAGAGAAAAGGCTTGTTATGAATAAAAAAAGACATTCCTATCACTTGGGAAATGACAAAGGTTCTAGAGCTCTGTGCCAGGAACCAGGGAACAAATAGATGCCTTATTACACTGTAGAGTGAGGTGAAAGTGTAGGAACTTCACTTGTTCATCAGTTAAGTGAGTAACTTCCTTTCTGAATTGAATAACAATAACTTTGGAATACTGGAAAAAATATTTAATGTTTGCCACCTTCACAATGTAATAGCTACAGACATGACACACTTTTAAGTTTAATTGGCATTATCATATTTCCTGTCACTTTCCCAAGTCCAGACAATGAACAAAACAAGCCCTGATTTGTAGCATTTGCTGATTCCTGTAGTGTAAATAATCCCAACGTAGCCTATTTCAAGCAAGGGGAGGAGCAGAGGGAGAAGCAGACTCCCTACTGAGCAGGGAGCTCAATCCCAGGACCCTGAGATCATGACCTGAGCAGAACGCAGATGCTTCACCTAAATTGACTGAGCCACCCAGGTGCCCCTCAAGATAAAATTCTAAATTTTATCTAGGCCCTTCATGTTTCCAGCTTAATCTCTATCACTCCATTCTTACCCCCATACCTAATCTTACCAAGCTGTTCACCCTTTCCCTGAACTTGGTCTACACTGTCCTGTCTGCAGACCTTGCCTGTGCTACAGTCCCTTCCAGGAATGCCCTTCTATTCCTTTCTAACCCAGAGAAATTTCTGTCTTTTCACATCCTGCTTGTATAGTTTCTTCTCTCTGACATCTTAGCTGGTGCCTCACCCCCTCTGGCATAACTAATTCTCTATTTTCATACATTTAAAGAATTTACACTGGAGAGATGTTGGTCAAAGGGTACAAACTTTCAGTCATAAGTCAATAAATACCAAGGATCTAAAGTATAGCATCGTGACTAAAGTTAACAATACTGTCTTGTATACCTGAAAGCTGCTATGAGAATAAAGCTTTAATGTTCTCACCATAACAACAACCAAATGGTAATTACAAGAGATGAAGGATTTGTTGACTAACCTTATTGTGGTAAACATTTAGCGATGTATGTGTATCAAATCATCATATTGTATGTCTTAAATTTACACTATGTTATATGTGCAACTAGATCTCAATAAAGCTGGAGGGGGAAGTAATTGACATATCTGTCGCAGGTTAGATTATGAAAGTCTTAAAGACAGAATCCGATACATTGTTTCTCATCACTTAATATAGTCTGGACCGTTTATTTGGTAGGCAACAATTTTTTATTTAAGGGTCGGTTTAGGGAGAGGAGAGCTTAGCAGCTAATTTCTCTGGGCCTCAGAGCTCCTCTTTAAAATAAGGCTAATGTTTCCTTGCCTGCCAGGAAGTTGAAGTTGATGAGCTCATAGTCATTTCCCAGATACATGACCTACTTCACAATTTTCCCTAGGGCAGAGCCTGGTATCAGAAATGTTGAGAAGCACTGTGGTTTCATCCTTCAACCAAAAGGCATTTGATCTGACTTTAAGAAGCCAACGGGGTGGGGGGCATGCGGGGAGAAGCCAACAGGTGTAGCCATTCTGTCCCTGCAAAAGGCCATAGCGAACTATCTTTGGCCTGATCATGGGCCAGGCTGCTGGGAGATTAGCGTTTAGCTAGGGGAATGTCAGGGAAGGTCTCAGCTGAACAGGTCGTTAAGCCCCTTCCATCCCTCCTCTAGCGTGCTGTGGGAGGTGCACTTTCTTCCATAGCCAGGCAGGGAATTATACTTATGTTGATCAGAGCAGATTTGTCCTGGTGACTTCCATGTGTATGTTCTTGGAAGCTCAACAGGAAAGTTTTGTTTAAATTTACTCCAAAAAATGGCACATGGGTGGGGCACCTGGGTGGTATATAGTGGGTTAAGCCTCCAACTCTTAGTTTTGGCTGGCTTCATGATCTCAGGATCCTGCGATTGAGCCCTGCATGGAGCTCTGGAATCAGGGCAGTCTGCTTGAGATCCTCACTCCATATCTTTCCGCCCCTCCTGTTCATGCACACTCTCTCTTTCTCTCTCAAATGAATAAATCTTTTTTTAAAAATTGACATGTGGGGCCCCTGCCTGGTTCAGTTGGTAGAGCATGAAATTCTTCATATCTGGGTTGCGAGTTCAAGCCCTACGTTATGCACAGAGCTTACTTTAAAAAAAAATTTATTTTTTTTGAGGGGTGCCTGCGTGGCTCAGTTGTTAAGTATCTGCCTTCGGCTCAGGTCATGATCCCAGAGTCCTGGGATCGAGCCCTGCATCAGGCTCCCTGCTCGGTTGAAACCTGCTTCATCCTCTCCCACTCCTGCTTGTGTTCCCTCTCTTGCTGGGACTCTCTCTGTCAAATAAATAAATAAAACCTTTAAAAAAAATTGACATGCAAGTGAGTGCTTGGTGAAAATATTCCTTATTTAGTGACCACAGCTGGCCCACCCTCACGTTGGCAGAACTGGCGCCACATCAGCAGAGGATCTGAGGGGGTGGCCTTCTCATCTAAAATATCCACCCCTCCACCTGTCATCCCACCATTAGAGCTAATTCCTTGGTGTCTCTGAGGAGGCTTTTCTGCTTCTAGAGACCCTACTGACATTCCAGTTCCTCAGGAAAGAGCATTTAAGAGGGATTAGTAGCAGGAGGAAATAAATTCTTTAGCCTAACATTCAAGACATTACACAACCAGATGCTACAGACCTCTATAACTTTATCTTTCGCTACATTGATTCCCAAAGAACTTTCCCTTCATCCAGACTGGTCTTTGACCCTACATTGCATTTGTTTCCCTCTGCCTATTGTTCACACAATTTTCCCTGCTTGGAATTCCTGCCTTTCTGGAATATCTGGCCACTCACCCTCTAGCCTGTCTCTTTTCCTTTTCTTTTTTTTTTTTTTAAAGATTTTTTTTTTTTTATTCATTTGACACACAGAGAAAGATTACAAGTAGGCAGAGAGGCAGGCAGAGAGAGAGGAGGAAGCAGGCTCCCTGCCGAGCAGAGAGCCTGATGTGGGCCTCGATCCCAGGACCCTGGGATCATGACCTGAGCCGAAGGCAGCGGCTTTAACCCACTGAGCCACCCAGGCGCCCTCTCTTTTCCTTTTCTCAGTAGATGTTTATTTATCACCTACTATAGTGAAGCACTGTGTCAGGGATTTTTTTTTAATTATTCATAGCACCCAGAATAGAGCTGGGCACATAGTAGGCATCCAACAAAATTTGCCTCTTATTCCTCTCATCTCTAAAATTTGCTAAATCCGGGCCCTGGGTGGCTCAGTGGGTTAAAGCCTCTGCTTTCGGCTCAGGTCATAATCTCAGGGTCCCGGGATCGAGGCCTACATCAGGCTCTCTACTCGGCAGAGAGCCTGCTTCCTCCTCTCTCTGCCTGCCTCTCTGCCTACTTGTGATATCTCTCTCTCTCTCTCTCTCTCTCTCTCTGTCAAATAAATAAAATCTTTAAAAAATAAAATAAAATAAAATAAAATTTGCTAAATCCTAATCTGGTTATACAGGTGAGTGTGTATAGGTTTCTGTATCTCCTTTGTAAGCACAAATGTAGAAATGAAAAACAGAATTTTATAAGATAATTTTGTGAAAGCATCACCCTTCATTTTATTTATTTATTTATTTTAAAGATTGTATTTATGTATTTGCCAGAGAGAGAGCACAAGCAGGGGGAGCGGCAGGCAGAGGGAGAAGCAGGCTCCTTGCTCAGCAGGGAGCCTGATTTGGGACTTGATCCCAGCACCCTGGGATCATGACCTGAGCAGGCGTTTAACTGACTGAGTCACCAAGGTGTCCCATCACTCTTCATTTTTAAAATATTTATTGAGGGGCACCTGGCTGACTCAGTCATGAAGCCTCTGCCTTTGGCTCAGGTCATGATCCCAGGGTGCTGGGATCAAGTCCCATGTTGTGCTCCCTGCTCAGCTGGAACCCTGCTTCTCCCTCTCCCTCTGCTTCTGTTCCCTCTCTCACTGTGTCTCTCTGTGTCAAATAAATAAATAAAATCTTTAAAAAAGGGTGCCTGGGTGGCTCAGTGGGTTATAAGCCTCTGATTTCGGCTCAGGTCATGATCTCAGCGTCCTGGGATGGAGGCCCGCATCGGGCTCTCTGCTCAGCAGGGAGCCTGCTTCCTCCTCTCCCTGTCTCTCTGCCTACTTGTAATTTCTCTCACTCTGTGTCAAGTAAATAAATAAAATCTTTAAAAAAAATAAAAATAAATAAAAGTATTTATTGAGTATGCTTGTTATTTGTAAGAGACCATGCTGAGTGCTAGAAATACGTACGTGAAAAGACACAGTCCTGTCTCAAGAAGCTTATAGTCCAGTGGGAAGAGACAAGCAAAAACACTACTGATGCTGGAGAAAATAAAACACTGTGTTTGGAATTAGGGAGACCTGGACTTGACCCCTAACTCTGCAACTTGGTAGCATTAGGATTTTTGAATTAAGTCTTTCTGAGGGGTGATGATGATTATAATGATAATACTCCAGAGGCTGCCTGGCTGGCTCAGTTAGGAGAACATGTGACTCTTGATTTCTAGATTGTGAGTTCAAACCCCACATTGGGTGTCGAGCTTACTTAAAAATAAATTTTAAAAAAATAAAATAAGGGGCACCTGAGTGCCTCAGTCAGTTAAATGTCTGACTTTGATCTCAGGTCTTGATCTCAGAGTCATGAGTTTAAGCCCTGTGTTGGGCGCCACAGTGGGTGTGGAGCCTACTTAAAACAAACAAACAAACAAACAAACAAATAAATAAAAATATGTCATTATTAAAAAAATACTAGTACTTCAGAATTACTGTGGGAAAGTAAAAGTAATTTTGGTAAACATCTTTAAAATGCACTTATTCTGGGAGTCTGGGTGGCTCAGTTGGTTAAGCATCTACCTTTGGCAGGGGTCATGATCCCAGGGTCCTGGATCTAGCCCCACCTCAGGCTCCCTGCTGAGCAGGGGCGTGCTTCTCCCTCTCCCTCTTCGCCCCCATACTCTCTCTCAAATAAATAAATAAATAAATAAAAATTTTTAAAAGATTTTATTTATTTGACAGAGAGAGACACAGTGAGAAAGGGAACACAGGCAGGGGGAGTGGGAGAGGAAGACACAGGTTTCCCGCCGAGTAGGGAACCTGATTCAGGGCTCCATCCCAGGACCCTGGGATCATGCCCCAGCCAAAGACAGATGCCCAACGACTGGGCCACCCAGGCGCCCCAAAATAAATAAAATCTTTAAAAAAATCTACTCACTCTATAAAAAACAGGTATGTTGGTGTGCCTGGGTGGCTCAGTTGGTTAAGTGACTCTTCTTTTTTTTTTTTTAAGATCTTATTTTTTCATTTGAGAGACAGAGAGAGCACAAGCAGGGGGAGAGGCAAAGGAAGAGTGAGAAGCTGACTCCCTGCCGAGTGGGGAACCCAATCCCAAAATGCAGAGGTATGACCTGAGCAGAAGGCATTGGCTTAACCATCTGAGCCACCCAGGTGCCACAAGTATCTGACTCTTGATCGCAGCTCAGGTCCTAATCTCAGGGTCTTGAGTTTTTTGTGTTGTTTTTTTTTTTTAAAGATTTTATTTTTATTTATTTGACACAGAGAGAGAGAAATTACAAGTTGGCAGAGAGGCAGGCAGAGAGACAGGGAGAGGAGGAAGCAGGCTCCCTGCTGAGCAGAGAGCCCGATGCGGGCCTCGATCCCAGGATGCTGAGATCATGACCTGAGCCGAAAGCAGAGGCTTTAACCCACTGAGCCACCCAGGCACCCAGGGTCTTGAGTTTAAGCCCCACATTGGGCTCCACCCTGGGCATGGAGCCTGATTTAAAAAAAAAAAAAAGACAGGGATGCCTGGGTGGCTCAGTTGGTTAAGCATCTGCCTTTGGCTCAGGTGTATTGTATTATATTGTATTTATTTAAGGGGCGTTCTATTTTTTTTTTTTAAGATTTTATTTATTCATTTGACACAGAGAGAGAGATTACAAGTAGGCAGAGAGGCAGGCAGAGAGAGAGGAGAGAGGAGGAAGCAGGCTCCCTGCTGAGCAGAGAGCCCGATGTGGGCCTCGATCCCAGGACCCTGGGATCATGACCTGAGCCGAAGGCAGCGGCTTTAACCCACTGAGCCACCCAGGCGGCGTTCTATTCTTAATCTGACAGTAATGCCCTAAGTCTTTCTACTTTCCAAACTATGGAATTACCAGAACTGAAATAATGTCTTCCAAGAGGAAGGAAGATAATTTTTTGTCAGCCCCTCTTCTTCCTGCTTTGTAGAACCCTAACATTTCATCTGTATTAGTTTGCTAGCATCGCTCTAAGACACCTGGGGACACCTGGGTGGCTCAGTTGGTTAAGACAGTACCACAGACTGGGTGACTTATACAACAGAAATCTAATTTCCGACCATTCTGGAAGCTAGAATGGTCCAAGATCAAGGTGTTGGCAGGATTGGGTTTTGTTTGTTTATTTGTTTTTTCTGAATCCTCTCTTCTTGGCTTGTAGTTGGCTATATTCTCCCTTTGTCACATGGTTCTTCCTTTTTCTCCCTCACTCATACTGGATTACTGCCTACACCAATGACCTCATTTAATCTTAATTACCTCTTTAAAGACCCTGTCTCCAAATACAGTCTCATTCTGTAGTACTAAGTTAGTACTTCAGCATATGAATTTGAGGGCGATATAATTCATCCCATAAGTTATTATAATCATATGTCCTGGATTCCTTTTTTAGAGCATACAACTTTTAGTAATGTTCTGAATATTTCATTTAAACATTTTTAAAAATCATTTAAGACCTGTGTAGTAAAGGTAATTTGAGGGGTACCTGGCTGGCTCAGTCAGTGGAGCATATAACGCTTGATTTTAGGGTTGTAGTTTTGAGCCCCACGTTGTAGAGATTACTTAGAAATTGAATCTTTATTGGGCACCTGGTTGGCTCAGTTAGTTAAGCGTCTGACTCTTTTTTTTTTTTTAATTTTATTTATTTATTTGACACAGAGAGAGAGAGATCAGATCNGGAAGCAGGCTCCCCGCTGAGCAGGGAGCCCGATGCGGGCCTCGATCCCAGGACCCTGAGATCATGACCTGAGCCGAAAACAGAGGCTTTAACCCACTGAGCCACCCAGGCGCCAAGCGTCTGGCTCTTGATTTTGGCTCAGGTCATGATCTCAAAATTGTGGGATTGAACCCTGTATGGGTCTACAGAGTCAGCGGGGAATCAGCTTGCGATTTCTCTCTCGATTTTTTTTTTTTAAGATTTTTATTTATTTATTTGACAGAGATCACAAGTAGGCAGAGAGACAGGCAGAGAGAGAGGGGGAAGCAGGCTCTCCCCTGAGCGGAGAGCCCAATGTGGAGCTCAATTCCAGGACCCTAAGATCATGACCTGAGCCAAAGGCAGAGGCCCAACCCACTGAGCCACCCAGGCGCCCCTCCTCTCTCCTTTTCCTTCTGACCCTTACCCCTGCTCATTCTCTAAAATAAATAAATAAATAAATCATTTTTTTTTTAAGATTTTAGTTATTCATTTGACACAGAGAGAGAGATTACAAGTAGGCAGAGAGGCAGGCAGAGAGAGAGGAGAGAGGAGGAAGCAGGCTCCCTGCTGAGCAGAGAGCCCGATGTGGGCCTCGATCCCAGGACCCTGGGATCAGGACCTGAGCCGAAGGCAGAGGCTTTAACCCACTGAGCCACCCAGGTGCCCTTTTTTTTTTTTTAAGATGATATTTATTTATTTATATGAGAGAGAGAGCACAAGCAGGGTTAGGGGCAGAAGGAGAGGAAGAGAGAGAAGCAGATTTCCCACTGAGTGGGAACCCAATGCAGGGTCTCAATCCTGGGACCCTGAGATCATGACCCAAGCCGAAGGCAGATGCTTAACTGACTGAGCCACCCAGGTGCCCCTAAAATAAATAAATCTTTAAAAATTAAAAAAATTTTTTTAAAGATCTTATTTATTTATTTATAAATATTTTATTTTTATTTATTTATTCGACAGGGAGAGACACAGCGAGAGAGGGAACACAAGCAGGGGAGTGGGAGAGGGAGAAACAGGCTTCCTGCTGAGCAGGGAGCCTGATGTGGGGCTTGATCAGAGGACCCTGGGATCATGACCTGAGCTGAAAGCAGACACTTAACGACTAAGCCACCCAGGCACCTCTTAAATCTAATTTATTTATTTGTCAGAGAGAGAGGGCGACTGAATGGCTGGGTAGGTTGAGTATCTGACTCTTGGTTTCAGCTCAGGTCATGATCTAGGGGTTGTGGGATTGCGCCTCTAGTAAGGCTCCATGCTAGGCATGGAGTTGGCTTGAGATTCTTTCCCCCTTCTTCTCCCTCTGCTCCTCCCCCCATTCATGCTCTCTCTCTCTCTCTCTCTCTCAAATAAACAAATAACTCTTTTTTTTTTAACAAATAACTGTTAAAAAGTAAAATCTTTAAAGTACAATAAAGATAACTTGAAAATATAGGTGCGAAATGGGAAAATGTTACCTATAATCCCATTATCAATACATGGCCCATATTAAAACACTTTTTATGTATCTTTAGCCTTTCTTATGCATAGTGTTCTTACATAGTTATATTCACTCCGTGATTTGGTTTTGGCTTTTTATTCCTGACAGTATAAAATAAATGTCTTTTCCATGTCCTGGGAATGTAAATGTTATTTATAAAAGCTGTATAATATGAAATCTAGTAAGAATGACATAATTTGCTTAACCATTTCTCTACAGTCAGACATGTAAGAAGCTTCCTATCTTTTACCATTATAAATAAAGCTGTGAGAAATGTTCTTTTCTGCATAACAGTTTTTCCTTATTTAAAATTGTTTCCTGGGACATATGGCTGGCTCATTTGGAGGAGCATGTGACTCTTGATCTTGATCGTGAGCTGGAGCCCTATGTTGGGTACAGAGATTACTTAATTAAATACAACTTGAAAAAAATAAAATTATTTCCTTAGGGCAGAGTACTAGAATTGCATTGGGTGAAGACATTTTATTTTATTTTATTTAAGATTTTATTTATTTATTTGACACAGAGAGAGATCAGATCACAAGTAGGCATAGAGGCAGGCAGAGAGGAGGAAGCAGGCTCCCCGCAGAGCAGGGAGCCCGATGCGGGCCTCGATCCCAGGACCCTGAGATCATGATCTGAGCTGAAGGCAGAGGCTTTAACCCACTGAGCCACCCAGGCGCCCTGGGTGAAGACATTTTAATACATAATGACTTTTTGTTTTCCAAAAGGTTTATGCCAATTTGTATTTCTATTAGCCAAATAAGAGAGTGCCTCTTTATTTTTTTTAAGTTTTTTTTTAAAGATGTTATTTATTTAGTTAGTGTGAGTGGGGGAGGGGCAGAGGGAAATGGAGAAAGAGAGATCTCAAACAGACTCCCCAAGGAGCACAGAGCCCTATGCGGATGTGGGGCTCGATCTCATGACCCTGAGATCGTGACCTGAGCCAAAATCAAAAGTCAGACCCTTAACCAACTGAGCCAGCCAGGTGCCCCTCTTTTTAAAGTTTTAATTTAGGGTGCCTGGGTGGCTCAGTGGGTTAAAGCCTCTGCTTTCGGCTCAGGTCATGATCCCAGGGTCCTGGGATCGAGGCCCGCATCGGGCTCTCTGCTCCGCAGGGAGCCTGCCTCCTCCTCTCTCTCTACCTGCCTCTCTGCCTACTTGTGATCTCTCTCTGTTGAATAAATAAATAAAATCTTAAAAAAAAAAGTTTTAATTTAAATTCCAGTTAGTTAACATACAGTGTAATATTAGATTCAGGTGTATGAGGTGTATGATATAGTGATTCAACAATACCACACATCACCCCGTGTTCATCACAAGTGCACTTTTTTTTTTTAAGATTTTATTTATTTATTTGACAGAGAGAGAGAGATTACAAGTAGGCAGAGAGGCAGGCAGAGAGAGGAGGAGGAAGCAGGCTCCCTGCTGAGCAGGGAGCCTGATGCTGGGCTCGATCCCAGGACCCTGAGATCATGACCTGAGCCCAAGGCAGAGGCTTTAACCCACTGAGCCACCCAGGCGCCCACAAGTGCACTCCTTAATCCCCATCACCTATTCACCCATACTGCTGCCCACCTCCTTTCCAGTAAACTCCAGCTTGTTCTCTATAGTTAAGATCCTGTTTCTTGGTTTGCCTCTCACTCTCTCCCTTTTTTCCCTTTGCTTGTTTGTTTTGTTCTTAAATTCCACATAGGAATGAAATTGTATGGTATTTGTCTTTCTCTGACTGACTTACTTTGCTTAGCATACTACTCTCTAGCTCCACCTACATTGTTGCAAATGGCGAAATTTCATTCTTTTTTATGGCTCTGTAATATTCGTGTGTGTGTGTGTGTGTGTGTGTACATATATATGATATACTTGGGGTATTTCCATAATTTGTCTATGTAGATAATGCTGTTCTAAACATTGGGGTGCCTGTATTCCTTTGAGACACCCTTGTACAGAAGCTTTTTATTTCGATGTAGTTCCAAAAGTTTATTTTTGCTTTTATTTCCCTTGCCTCTGTAGACATATCTAATAAGAAGTTGCTGAGGATGGGCGCCTGGGTGGCTCAGTGGGTTNGGTTAAAGCCTCTGCCTTCGGCTCAGGTCATGATCTCAGGGTCCTGGGATCGAGGCCCATATCGGGCTCTCTGCTCAGCAGGGAGCCCGCTTCCTCCTCTCTCTTTGCCTGCCTCTCTGATTACTTGTGATCTCTCTGTGTGTGTGTCAAATAAATAAATAAAATCTTAAAAAAAAAGAAAAAGAAGTTGCTGAGGCCAATGTCAAAGTGGGTACTGCCTATGTTCTCTTTTTTTTTATTTTATTTTTTTTAAAGGTTTTATTTATTTATTTGACACAGAGAGATCAGATCACAAGTAGGCTGAGAGGCAGGCAGAGAGAGAGAGGAGGAAGCAGGCTCCCTGCTGAGCAGAGAGCCCGATGCGGGCCTCGATCCCAGGACCCTGAGATCATG